>PKRV01001041.1:1111607-1124483 GCA_003709505.1 Hyphantria cunea
TATATATATATATATATATATATATATATATATAATTATTAAATCCCTATAAAATTTATACGGAGAAAATGTTTGGCTTGTTCCTTCCTGGGCCGAGCTGTTAAAACTGGAACTTATTACCAGCGCACGTATTTCGTAACCACTATGATCCCATGATCCCAGGTTCTTTAAGTGATGCGTGAAAAAGCATTTCATTAGGCTGCATAGTGTGGGTCACCATGCTGCGTTGACCTCAGAACTACTATCTCACCAAAGGCCAACCTAAAGTGACAGCATTCGTGTTGTCGTGTTTCTTTGGCGAGTGCGAGACGTGAGACCCAAAGACGCAGAAGCATCTCAATACCCTCCACAGTGTGGGTCACCAGGCTGCATTGTTCTTTGTATGCATTCGCAGTGAGGATGGTGACCGCCGCTCTTGGATTCTGCTCATGCTTCAGCTATCAGACAGAATAAGAGTCATTTTGGTAGCCTCTAGCCTAAAAAAATGTTCTAACCTGGATTGCTGCACATATGTTACTATATCACTGCTTACTGGCGGTTTCAGCAAATTTGCGATGTCTGGACAAGTATACAGATTGACGCACCGTCCTGGCTCGCCTGCGGGTGTATAGCATTTATTGCTGGGCTTCAGAGGTTCGTTATTTGCCGGACAGCATACCTGAAATATAATGCAAGATGTACCAAATAGTTATAGATGAATAATTGCAAAAAATTATTTGACCTAAACTAATATATATATACTAGTCACAAAAATTAAGGGATATAAAAAAAACAAATTTTTGGGTGATTTTCAACGAGCTATAACTCCGAGGGAAATGGTAGTACAGAAAAAATAAAAAAAGCAAATTGTAGCTCCAAGTGTCTAGGTTTTGGATATGACTATGAAAATTTTTGTCATGTCCAGGTCTGGAGAAATCCTAAGTCGTCTCGTCTAAAAAAAGGTCAACGGGCTTCAAAAAATATTTTCAATTCCTTCAATTTCCTAAACGATCATTATTTCCGGAGTTATTGATTATCAAAGTTAAAAAGAACTTTTTTGCTTTGATTGACGATAACTCCGCGGCAAATCGTCGTACAGGCTTTTTGAATACGTCAAATTAAAGAGTATTAAATTCTCTAAAAGATTTTTTGTACGAAAGAATCAAAAACATTTTTTTGAAGCCCGTGGACCTGTTTTTAGACGAGAAAAAATTTGGAAAATTTGTTTTTTTTTGTAGCTTTCTTGGGATTTCTCCAGACCTGGACATGACAAAAATTTTTCATAGTCATATCTAAAAACTAGACACTTGGAGCTACAATTTGTTTTTTTTTTCTGTACGACCACTCAAAAATTTTGATTTTTTTTTATATCCCTTAATTTTTGTGACTAGTGTATTTATACGTAACAAAAATAATTATTAAACTTAACATTAACTTTTTGTGTATTAATACGTGATGCAAAAACATTTTACCCATTATTTAGAAAACAAGGTAAAAAATTAAGATATACTTACTGCAGGCTCTTGTTCAACAAACCCGCAATGTGACTTCCGCAGCAAATATATGTCTTGTGACGTCTTATTGGCTTTGTTCACTATGGCTAGTAATGGCTGACAGCTGTATATCGACTTGCATTGCCCCTGTCCATCGCTTACTGTTCTGCATGGTCCTTGTTCTGTTAAAATTTATATCTTTATTTTATTTCTTTCCTAGTTTAACCCCGCCGTGTTACCCGCGGCACAACAACAACCGTTGTTGTTTAAGGTTTGAAGTTTATTTTTTCTTATTTCCTGTTTTGTCGGTATCTAACAAAAAAATAACTTAAGTATCTTATCTCGTCGAGGAAAGAAAGATTAATATGTATGTATATAATCCAAATTGTCTAAAGTCATTGTTATTGAAAAAATGTACATCATCATCATCATCAGCCTATCGCAGTCCACTGCTGGACATAGGCCTCTCCAATTTCACGCAACGTTGTTTTGCTATAGGTATATAAATTTTTGTCACGTTGGCCGATTCTTAGACCTATCCGATATGTACATAAAATGTTATAAAAATCCGTTTCGAAGGAGTGGTAACAAACACCGTGACACGAGAATTTTATGTATTAGATAATGAAGCTGGAGAGTTTGATTTGTTGAATGCTCTAATCTCCAAAAGTACTGGTTCCAATTGATGAAACCGTTTAGAGTTACGATAATTCATTTGAAGAGCAGGACTGTGTAGCCTCATTGCGACCAAGAGGAGCCAAGTAATCATGGAAAATAATTTCATTTGGCTCATTTAAAGGTACATTAACCGTAGCTGTTATTGCTCCTGGCCTTTTATTGTATTTTTATCTCTGCTTTGTTGTATTGAACTGTCTATATCGTGACCCAAGGAACTAATAAAACGCAATTATCTACTAGGGGTTTTGTATTCTCTTATATTATATAAATAAGAGTATTAGCTCTTTTCCAAAATGATTCGATGCATTTTTGGCGTGTAATTACTCAATTAAGTGCTTGGTTAGGGATTTTTAAATTTTTAATTATATTTTGTCCACTAGCGAAACCGCAGGGGAACCTAGTTGTAATTAAATTCTTAAGTGAAATAGAAGATGCTTGTCCTTAAACCTTTGTATTCTGAAGCTTTCAACAGTTTCCTGACTAGTTTATTTTAACTAGATTGCTTTTAGCTAGATTGCTTTTAACTTATACGTGATACTGAACAAAGCTATTCTAAAAAATATGGATTAGGTTACGACTTATATCATCAACTATCTACCAGTGAAAGTCTTGTTAAAAAAACCGAACCGTTCTAGAGATCAGCCGAAACAAACAGTCAGTCAAAAATAAAAAAAAAGATATTGTTTTGAGGACCGTATATTTCTTAAGAATTTAGTTAAAAGCTGTTAATTTGGAATTACAAATAGACACTATAATTTATTTGCATAGATTAGTTAATGTATTCTAGTTTAATTAGATGAGGATGTAGTCAGAAGTTTTGATAAATATAGTTACAGTCCAACTTACGCAGTGAGAATCTTTCGACTGGTTGTTATATATATTGATAGAAAAAGTAGATTAGAAGAGAATGGGCGGATATAAAACATATAGGATATTGCATAGGTGTACATATAGACAGTGTTATATACCAAAATTTTACCATAGGAGAGCCACGCTTGGGCACCAATAGGCCGGCTCGACCGTTGTGATACTACGACCTCACAGAAAACTGATGTGAAACAACGCTTGCACTATGTTTCACCGAGTGGGTGAGGATACCAAAGGCCAATACCACAATCACTCCACCATCCTCCTTCGCATCCCCCATAGGAATGTATATATGTATTAATATCAGTTGTCTAGTGCACATAGTACAAGCTCTGCTTAGTTTGGGACTAGATGGCGTTGTGTGTTAAAATATCAAAAAAAAAAATTATACATATATATTTTAAAGACAAGTCGACCTTCGTTGGTTATGACTGAGATCGAAACGATATATAACTATATATACACAAATTAAATAATTATAGCACGGAGAGTCTTTAGATGGGTGTCCATCACATACACATTGAAACATTGGTTTTCAAACCAGTGACTATTGCCAAAATCTTGATCTCTTTGTCAATCGGCACTGGTACTTACCCCTAAAAGTTCGACTATAAATGTTCTACAGAACTTCAATGAACGCAACCAAAAGGGATGTACTATATCTTCAAGAGGAGTCTAAAGATTTAAGGTTTATTATATAATAAGCCTTAAATCTTATAGGGGATAATATCATATCACCATTATCAATAAGGGGAAAATAATTTGAAGAAATAAGATGCAATAATGCCGAGCTACAAGTTTCTGCCATTCCACTTTATCCGAAATATCGAAGTAGGATAGGGTAAACTATAAGAGAATTGCAACAGTATTGTTCAGAAACAAAAACATTATCTCTACAAATTATTATGACACGTACATCTATATGGCGCTGACCTTGTTCATCTTGAACAGACGATCTTGTCTTGACCAGTTTCCCGTATATATGTTACGATCAAACTCGATTTATTTCTAATATGCATACTAGTTTTAAAAACAACTATTTAAAATATTTATTTTTCCTTTTTTTACGATTGTCTAATCGTTACTAACAGAGCTAAGCAAGACTGTGCTTAAGTAAGCTAGTCTGAAAAAATACCAGGCATCCAGGTCGTGATCCATCCCAGGCCAGGATTCGACAGCAACAGACTTCCATCCATCCATCCAAATGACTCTGCTCTGCCTGATGGAAAGCATAAGCAGAAACACGATAGTATGAATACTGACATTTTAGGTTGGTTTCCTGTCCGTCTTCGTCTTTGACTTAACCTTGTTTTTATTGCTCAATAACCCTTCTCAACAATTGGGCTTGTAGAATGCAAATACATACGCAGAGTCACGCATATTTCCCAAATGGCAGAAACAATTGTTCCACACTTACTACAGTCCTGACATGCTTCTTTTGCTTCATTCGCATTCATCAATCGCTTCGTGTATGCTAGTCGATTAATGACGCTGCCCGTAGTGCCCCTCTTCAGTACATCAATAATACAAATATTGAAATGAATCTTTAAAGTATAGCATACGCTACAACACCGAGGCAGAATGGGTGACACTGAATATTCATAAGGGGAGTCCTCATCAAACCAGTTTTGTAGTCACCGGTTTGTAATAAGTTAGTAACTAACGGGTGTTTGTTTATTATTATAAAGCAGAGGGGTTTGTTTGCTTTGTTAAACTAATCTTAGGAGCAGCTGGTAAGTATTGCAATAACATTCTGGAGTTGAATAAAAATGTTGCGAAAACCAGTGTAGGTTGCTGTATCGTAACGTACAATGCACCGAAAAAGACGGCCACTACAAACGTAATTTAGTACAAATTGAAGTGGATAAGCGCGAGTGGAAATATTTATTCGCAGGCGGGAAGTCTTCGGAGTTGACACTAGTGAGCGTGGCGTCCGTCGCACACGAGGCTGACTGGAGCGGGAGCGATTGTGCCCTGAATAATATGCTCAAATAAAAAGCATCATAATTTTTCCATCTTACATCATTGAAGTCTTGTAACAACCTTTCGTCCTTTACCAGTATTCAAAAGCTTACTTACTTTAATTCTTTGACATAAGTTGACATTAATTTATTTGAATAAAGGCGCTCATAGCCCAGTTGCACTCGGTGATTAGAAACGATCACCGAGGGTAAGCAACGACGGCGCGGTCAGTACCTGGATGGCATGTTACCATGAACGTCCATTCGGAGGTCACGTTAAGCAGTCGGTCCTGGTTGTTATCAGTCCCCAACCCGCACATGGCCAGCGTGGGGACGTATGGCCTTAGCCGTCTCCTGAGAGGAGACCTGAGCCCAGCAGACCTGAGCAGCAGCCCATGGGGAGGGGGATGGAGGAGGCGATGGGTCTTCGGTATCCTCCCTTACTCGGTGAATCACAGAGCAAGCGCTTTATCACACCGATTTTCTGTGAGACTGAGGTATCATTCCGGTCAAGCCGGCCCATTCGTGCTGAAACAGGCTCTCTCACGGTAGAAAATAACGAATTGAAACTGCTTTTGAGAATAATTCGTGTCCTTGTCGTTCGCCAGCCACCTTTTTTGGCATCAAACAAGTTATTTTAATAATCTAATATTATAAATATGAAGAGTTTTTTTGAACGTTTTATGTGTTAACTAGACAGTTTATCGCGTAAACGCAGCTCTTAACTTTTTTTTTTATTTCCCCGAGGACAGAACCAAACAATAGTACTGAACCTTTATTGTTTACAAGCTTTGATTTAAGTGTTTGTGTTTTTGCATTAATGTTGCGAATTTAAACTTAAACATATGCCCAATAATTAAATATTTAACCAACCTCACTTCGACCAAACACGATTCTGACAAAATAACAAAACAAAAAAGGACTTACGTGCATCCACAACACAGAAAACGGCGAATAAAACAGGTAATATTATAAAATTAATCATTTTTAGATAGTGTTTTACATTAACGCTGGTTTTTACACTAACTAAATATACGTGTTCACCGTGCGAGAGCCGGCTTTGTTATGACATAAGAACTACCGTCTACTGTGCTCTACCGGTACTGGCCATCATACACACACTCACATTTACATACATAGTGACGTTCACAGGACAGTCAAAACAACTTAAAACTAAATAGACAACAATTAAAACTATATTGTTATAAAAATAAAACGTAAAATCCAACGAATAGTTAGTCAGTACGATAATATTGAAGTTTGACCGGTATTGCGAGTGACTTCACAATGCTACTTGGAATATCCTATTTATGCGAATAGGTATTTACGGTTCGCTGAGTTGTAAAGAATCTATACAAATTAATAAAATTTAAGTGTATGTTTGTAATCTTAAAGTTACAGATTTTTTTTCTAGCCTATGAAAGTATATACGATACTTACATTGAAAAATGAAATTTTAAATATTTGTCTGCTTTTCTGTCTTTTTGATCCGGCTAATGACTGGAAAGAACGGATCGATTTTGACAGAGAGCTTTGAGCGGATTAGACGTTTATACTTTCTAAGTGTATTTGTCGACTCTTTCCAATTCATAATAATAATGTGGATGGATACTAAAATATAAAGTATGTATTTGTTATTGTTTTGTTTATTGTTATTACGTAGACAGATTTATGCTGTGGACTGCTGTGCTTCGCTGGGGCGTAAGTGAGAAATTAGGAAAAATTCAGATTAAAAAATAAAATGTTAATCATCATCAATCAAGTGCGTGGAGGCAGTTGTTTTTCGTGTTAAAATTTGAGCTGAAGCGGTGCAATTCTCTTTGAGTTCTCATGGTTTTCTTATGAGGTTCTTTTGTAGCGTAAGTGCACAAACATATATAAATTTAATAGATTACTGGCGACCCGACCCAGCTTCGCGCACGGAACTCTTTGGAATTCTAGAATTTCTTCTATAATAATATGCATGTATCACAGATACCAACTTTTCTTTTAAATCACTCTATCTATTACTAAAAAATGCATTAAAGTCTATTGAGTAGTTTAAAAGATCTAGTTGAACAGACTGCGAATGCGAATTTGTTTAAAACTATGGAAAGATAGTTTTGTTCAACTGTTATTTCCTCCTCCGTAAGGGACATATAGTGAATAGTAGCATTCTATATGACAAGCCTATTATAAAAGTCTTAACGGTTGACGCTATAAAATAGTTTTTTTTTTTAATCTGACTAACGGAGACTGACATTTTGTTTTCAATTACACATCTAATATTGTGGGTGTAAGGGGGCGAAAGGGGGGTGTAAGGCGGCGAACCACAATCTTACGCTCCCAGCCAACCTCGGCTGCTCGCGGTGCACCGTGCTGAATAACCACACACCACAAATAGTCATCAGTCGACCATGACAACTTTTAATGTCCGCAAGTTACGGTAGAACAAACTAGACTCGCATTGGGTACAACTTGAGGTGAAACTTGGGAAGATAAGGTGGCATAACTTAGGGTTATGTGAAGTCCGAAGAGAGAGAGAGATTACCCTCGACTCCCCCTCGAGGCCACCTGATATCCTACCGCGAGGGACAACTACAACCCCAAGGTGGCGTGAGGTTTATAGTAAACAAGTCGTTTCCGGGCAACGTACCTCATTGTTAAGCTTGTCCATAGGTATAGCCCCCATAAAATGGCCCTTAAGAAAGTGGACGTGGCAAAACCCCGACGCTGTGACCAAAAATGAGATCGACTTCATCATGATGGACAGAAACTACAAGAGACCAGAACCTTGACAATGTGATAGAGATCCTCAGGGATGAAGATTTTGTCAAATGCAGCGTAAAAGCAGAAAGTTGAATCTTTTTGAGAGGACACTAACACTTAATAAGGGAACGACGTGAGACCCGCCTGTCACTTCGTTGGCAAAGCGGACTCTAAACCGAAAGATTTGTAAGCTTGTACGATACGATCTCCGATGATACTCTTTTGATTGAAAGAGCTATGGTGTTTAATTCGAAGGCACTTTTAGCATTCTCTTGTTTTAGTAACGAGCACTCCTGCAAAACATTGTGATCCAAGTCTTGTGGTTTCTTATCCTGAAAATTAAAGGAGTCTTTTAGATCACTAATACGGGTGTAGAACTCCGATTGTTTTGCGTGCATTTACTGACGCCCAGGTTTTATTACCTGGATGTCAGTTTATAAGGATCGGATATCTCTTTTTATTAATGTATTAATATTTTGATGGACTTTATAGATTTCATTGCATAGTTCAGAGTCAAAAAGAGTCAGTTACGACGTTACATCCGACATTATTGTCTGTCTTATAACTGACCTTTCATCATTTCCGCAAAGTCGTCCTCTCTTCCCTTCCTTTGTACACGGTAAAGCTTGTTATTGAATTACCCGAAGCGGACATAACAGAACACGAAGATCTGTCAGATGTCATTATTTTAATATTTTTGAGTTTGCGATGATAGTTCGTGGACAAGCGGTGCAAGAGCGGTGTTAGAGCGAGACGACTTTTACGCCCACTTAGTTTTGTGATGCATAATTTACGCATTTGTTACTTGCACAGTATAGATAATTCACTACCACGGTACAGAGCATTAAGTAAATAGAACGATAATACGTCTGTTCTCTGCGATATTCAAACGGCATATACTCGGCGTATAAAAAATAATCGATCGTACGATCCCCATGTACAACTTTCGGCAGCATGTAATTTTGGCCCCCTACCTTTGATAAAGTGATAACTATACTCGTTTCCTTGATCTGCAAAACTCTTGCATATATGAATCCTTAACTGGTTAATGGTACCAATAATAATTATATTTTTAAAGAATTCTTTGTTGCACAAAAAACCCATGCAATTTTATTGCAACCTCTGATTTAGCAAGAGCAGTTTGCAGACAGCAGATGTGTCGAGTACCTAGATTACCTCGAGTAATAAAAGCAAAGGGATCCTTTCAAATTTTGACACCGCTTTTTTCATTGAAATATTTTTACTATTTAAGGTAGAGATAAGTTAGATATGAATGTACTGAAGGTCACACAAGATCATCAGCCCCATCATACCTTCGGGTACGATGGGGCTGACATGATCTTGTGTGTATTTACAAGCTCTTAAATAAATAAAAAATATAGGCTTTGTTGCTGTTTACTTTCTTACAATATATTATATGCCTACATACTAACTTTTCTTTTTTTTCTATTCTTCTTTTTTCAATCATCGGCATCTGTATGTTTGTCTTTAACAGCTTGTCTATCGACAAAGGCTTCCTCTGAAGATGCCCACGTTTTCCTGTCCCTAGCTAAACGGGTCCATACTGGACCAGCTATTTTTGTAAGTCGTCGTCCCATCTTTTTATCTGTCTACCTTTACTCCTTTTGCTGTCTCTTGGGTACCATTCTATTTTTACCTTTTAGGTAAAAAGGCTCCTAAATAAATAAAGATTTATAAAAAAATACAAAAAATATGTAAGTAGATTATCATGGTAAGATAAAATATAATTAAGGTTAAATAAATAAAAAGCTAAAAGTAATGTTACATAATATTTTATTAGATATCGCTTACAAAAATATTTGATACTACTAACTAGTTTGCTGCTGAGTTGGAAATTATAACATTTTTTTCATAATTATTTGGTCATGCTGCAGATTAGATTAGATGGATGTGGACACAGCTCAGGACCGGTTGTAGAGAATTTTGGAGGCGGTGATGACGAAGATAGCTAAGATTTACATTAAATTAAATACACTTGAACACGAAAGTAAATTGTTGACTGTCACTTGATGAACGTTGAGTTTTATTCTTTTCCACTATACACAGCCACAACATGAGACGGGATGTTACATAGAATTAAAGACAAGATTCTTCCATGTTACAAAGCTACTGTTAAAAATATTATACGAAGGTAACTTCAGAACCGAACGTTTCTCATCAAAGCATCCTGCACTAGCTAAGATACAGCCCATAATTCATGAAACTGATGGTGTAAAATTTTATTACTTTTGTACTTTGCAAGGTAAATCTTAAAATTTAGACGATCATATTCTGTCGACTTATTACATTAAAGGGAAATCATGCTTCTTATCCAAGTATTGTACTCATATACGTTGGTATAGACTCCTGGTATGTTCTCCAAGCCGCAAGGGAGAGGGCCGAAACTGACAACACCGATCGCTTCGTATAAATTATCGTTCGTGTACATTAGGGGGCCGCCAGAATCACCCTTGCATGAGTCTTTACCCTTCTCCCCACCAGCACAAAACTGACCCTTCCAAAAGGGTACATCACGATCAGAGACGGAATATGCTGGTTGGCAAACCTGTAAAGACAATAAAGTAAACTGTTACACTCTTCAAACTTTATTTTAGAATCATAATCAAGTTGCCATAAGCATCATATACTTTATATGATGCTTATGGCAACACTCTAACACACTCACTGGAAATATGCCCCTCCTTCCACAAGGGTGGTCTTTTCCCGCGCTTTCCATATGAGTTAATTTATGGTTGATTTCAAAGTACTTCTCGTATTATGTTTTATTTCACCATATTGTGCTTGTGTGTGTGACTTGTAAAAATATTGACTTGACTTGTTACTTGTGAAAGCTACATTATTTATCATTTGATACACACTAAGATAATGTACTAAATTTAAATATAAAATGCACACTTACACTTCTGCTTACAAATGGTATTTCGACGTGCAATTTTACGTTGCTTCTAGACTGTGTCGTGCTGACTGCCCCCCAGCCGGCAACGGTGGTGTTGAAATTAATTGTTCCTTGCGTCCTATCTATCGTTGGGAGACAGATAGGGCGGATGAAATCTGCAAAATTTCAAATCAATTTTTATAATAAAAAGTGCTTCTGCATTTAACCTGCATTGAGTTTTTGGTATAAAGCAATCTTTCATTAATGTTGTCATGTATGTTGGTAAAAATACGACAAATACCGCGGGGCGCACCTTGTTAATACATATAAAGCTTCCTCTTGAGTCATTCTATCTTGAAAATCGGTTGAGTAGTTTAAATTTTTTGTCTTTGACTTTTAAATTTTTTTAAATATTTTTAAAAGAACAGACAGTAGCAGGCGACTCCATTTTATGCTGTGTAAATGTGTTTCAGTAAAGTAGTAGGTATATAATTCAAACCTGTGTAGGGTGCCATTTGCGTCATTCTAATCAAGGCTATGTCGTTCCGCCTATGCGTGCTATCAGGCTTGTATTCTGGATGTGATATCGTCACCTCAATTGGTATTCTAATAGTTCCCTCTGAACAATCATTAGCACCTTCGTCAGTTCTCATACAGTCGGGACCTCCGTTGCTGGTATCGTATTCTCCAAGGCGAATGCTAGTGCTAAAGACGTAATTTCTTTTTGGATTAATCATAAACATATCCTATGTTGTTGTTTTTGTGTATTCTATGTTAGTCGTGATATTAATATAATACATATAACGGCGTGCATAGCTAATAATGTATAACTAAAGAGTTTACTTCCATTAATATATACATTACAATATTTTTTTTTTCGATAAATTTGACGGAGAATCTCTTGAATGTGTATTTTAGAGCCATTTACTATACTTCGCAGTGGTATGGTACTGAATCATCAATCATCATCATCATCATCATCATCATCATCAACAACAACCCGTAATGTCGCACTCTTAGGAGAGGTTTAAGCCCATACGTCTATGGCCTTGGTAAGGTACTGAATAACGTTAATAAATATTGAGTCAAATGAAGTGGGTGAGTTTATTCTGGGCTCTCACTCGGCTAGCGTATGTGAAAGCCAATATGTCATGATCGTGGTAAAAACCTACCTCCACCTGCTTCTCATGACAATGAGACCTGAGGGTCTCTTGTTGTATGTGACTATTTATGAAACATTGTTATCTCATCGTTATTTGTCCATTGCTTAACATATGTAGGCCTCTTCTTACAAAGTTTAGCTAACTGTATCTAGTTGCCAGAGTAGTTGTATGAAGCGCTCATGTTTTTTTTGAAAGACTGCTCCCGCTTTAGGAATATACATTCCTGTGTTACGGGGGTCTTTAAAATCTTACATGAAACGAACACAAAGTACACCCAGACTTAGGACAACAATTTATGGATCACACAAAGTGTTGTCCCATGTAGGATTTGAACCCACAACACTTGGCGCTGTTATCATACGATAATAGCCGTAAAGCTTAGTTGGAGGCCTTCGGGCGGCTTAAAAATATCCAACGGCAAGATGACGTAGTCACAACGTTATCTTTCCAGTCCCCAACCCGCACTTGGATAGCGTGGGGACTTATGGCCTTAACCCTTAAAAGTAATGATCCACAACCCTTTTCCCATTGGTAGATGTAATTTTGAAAATTTTTGTATATACCCTGTAACTACCACAATCCTGATGAATTCATTGACACCTCATATATCAAAAATCTTCTAGCCATACATACATACCCACGTACATACAAACGCTTCAAAAACATAACCCTACTTCTGACGACGTTGGGTAAAAAAATTAAAAATAGTTACTCACGGTCTGCCCCGCTTTATTGCTGGTCCAGTCACACAATGGGCTGCAGTCAGGACATATTTACCGCTGATGAGAGCTCCACCGCACAGTGTTTTCAGGACACCATCCCTAAGGTATTCGATTAGCACCAGCCATGGATACGAGTCCACTGCAGTTGGAGTTCCACCTGAAGTAGCACAGAATTATTAAAGTTAAGCTGCTCCTGAATTTAATAGGTTATATAAATATCGTTCTACATTATTACATAGTGTGTGTGATACATCTTTAATCTGTTTTCTTTATGAAATAGGGGGCAAACGAGCTAGCGTATCGCCTGATGGTAAGCAATTACCGCCGCCCATGGACAACCGCAACACCATTTTTTTTTTTTTTTTTTTT
>PKRV01001041.1:1124528-1178580 GCA_003709505.1 Hyphantria cunea
ACTTGGAGCGCGCGCGCTCCGATGTTCTGCGGCTCCCAGGAGTCAAAACGACTTCTGGGAGCCCCACTGCCATAGGCGTTCCTGAGGCCACATCCTCCTCGGTAGACGATTGATCGTCTACCTTTCGGAGTTGCCCCTTGGCATTCCTCCTCACCTTCGTTTTCTTCTTTTTATCCTGTCCGTTAGGCGCGCCAGTTGTCGTTAGAGAATGATCATTTCCGGTTTCGATTTTTAAAGTAGTATCAATATCCATAGTAGACCCACGAGTTGGGGAGAAATAAAGGTCCACCCGGGCAGAGATCCCCAGTACCCGGGCAAGCGTAGGTTTGTAACCCAACCGAGGGGGTCCGCTGGTCCCTGGCTGGGAGTGTGCTTGCGACTGAACTACCCATCAGCCATGCATCCCCTGGTCACACACCAGAACACGGGATTCGGGGTGATTTTTTATAGAGGTTTTCTTCCTCGCGGTCCGGGCGGTTAAGCCAAGACCCACGGTCCCAGTCGAGTCAGAGACTTGACCTAACTCGACAACCTAGTGGGATTACGTTCTAGCGGCGAGGGCAACACAAGACTAGCTCCTGTGTTACCCGCTCGGAGGCAGGGTGAGTGGACACCGAGCTCGCCAACCCGCACTTCCAATACGCCCTCTGCTAGAGCAGAGGGGCGCCTGGAGTGCCCATCGCGGCAGTCTGGAATCAGACTCCGTCTGGTATCCCGTTTAGTCTGGAGTCTCCCTCTGAGCCAATCCGGCATGAGTGGCTCTACCGGCGCAGCCCCAGAGTTCATCGACCCACGCAAGCCCCCACACGACGACAACGTAGGGATACAGTTGTGGGGGACAACCGCAACACCAGAGGCAACTTCACAAGTGCATTGTTGGCCTTTGGGGATGGAGAGGGGGAGGGGTTGGATTTATGGGCCACCGGTATCCTCAGACACTCGGTAAAATACAGCGCAGGCGATGTTTCACACCGGTTTTCTGTGAAACTGTTGTATCACACCAGTTGAGCCGGCCCATGCATGCCGAAGCGTGGGTCTCCCACGGAAAATGTTTAAATGCATAAAGTATAATACATTTTTAATGTATTGTATGAAAACTAAGACTGCATAATTGTACAAAAGTGGTTTCTGTATTGCATTTTTTTTTCATCTGTGTGCAAGTTTTTTTATTATTTATTTAATTTATTGTTAAGTTCATTGTTCACAGTAATGAAACCTTTCTCTTAAACATTAGTCCACAAAACTATGTGTCTATGTGCTGTAAATCTACTAAATGCTGGGGACTATTACATATCTGAATATTAATACGTAAAAATACGCAAAAACATTATACACCTCTTTACGAAAATTGTGCAAAAAAATACGATATTTGGCACACGTTATGTTTACATGGACCATGTGATCAGAAAGCTAAAAAAAATCAATTGTGGTTGATTTTCGACCATTAGGCGTGGGCGCTGGTTTGAATATAAAAATATTCGTGCATTTTTATTCCTATGAGAATTATACGAACCGAAAATTTTGACCGTAATACTGGCCTCGAGTCCACAGCAGTTACTTCTTGGATCAGGTGGTAACGCAGTAACCCTGGATGAACAATTTCCTTTCTCGACTTTCTGGAATTTTGGTATGGGGCCACAGCACACGCTGTATTGATCCGGACCATTACATCTGAAAATGTGAATATTATTTTTATAATATATCTTATTCGACTTGGTCATTTTTTCTGAGAGCCCAAAAACATGGTAATTAATTTTGCAACAATTAGCCGATGAAAGTAAAACGGCACTTCTAATAATGAATTTAACTATAACAAAAATAATGTCAAGCTCTACACAAAAAGACAAATTGATGGTGAATAAAGACCAAATAGAATGTAAACATGAATGTGTTTAGTTAAGACAATTAATAAATGCCGAAGATTGCATGAAAATGGAAATAGAAAGAAGAAATAGCTAATACCTGGCAACGATATTGGTCACTAAACGAAGTTATGAAGAACAAAAAAATACCGATGAAAGAAAAAAGAAAGGTATATAATATGTGCATTTTGCAACCTGGGCACTGACAGAACAATTGGCAAGCAAAATAAAAGGTTAACGAAATGGAATTGAGAGAAGTATAATAGGTGTTAAAAGAAAATACCGAGATAAATTAAAAAGATCATTAAAAGTAAAACTATATTCAAGAATCCATACATAACTTACAAACAACTAAAGTGAAGATGGACAAGACATATGATAAGAGAAAATTGGACAAGACTAATAACAAATGGGGGTACAAATGGTACCCCTATTTGTTATTAGTACTAGACTGCAAAAGGAACAGAGGAAGTCAAACTTATAGATGGGTTGATGATATCAGGAAAAAAACGGGTCCAACAACACGAATATTACGATAATTCGGGTCATAAAACAGTTTATATAGTAAAATTTGATAGTAGTAATAAGTTTTTAGGCATACTTACAATACTTTTATTATTTAAACTAAGAACAACAATAAATGGTTTTTATTTAATGTATTCATTTATTATATCTCGTTCGCGGTTTCAAGATATTTTGATAAGTAATTTTTCTCACTTTACACTAGATGCGCTTAACGATTTTTTGCTTTAGAATCGAATATTAATCACTATCATTGTTTATAATTTGTTAATTATTTTTTATATTTTTTTTTCAAAAATAAAAGCAGCGGAAGCAGCTCAAGTTCCTCTTTATAACATCAGTTTCACATTACCACCCCAAGGTTGAAAACTACGCAAGACAAAATCACAGCAAAGTGAAAGAAATCCAGGCACAAAACCTATACCGATACGTCCGGCCATCGTGATGTAGTAAGCCAAGACCTTCTTTCCAAGGAGAGATTTATATCCAACGGTGGGCTATTAAAGGCTGTTGATGATGATGATGTTGATGAATAAACAGATGTGTTATTTTCTATGTATATATATATATATAAAAGGCAACCGTTACTGACTGATCTATGAACGTAGAGCTTAAACCACTGAACCGATTGCTATGAAATTTGGCAAACATTCAACTATTATGATGTAAGCTTGCGCTAAGAAAGAATTTTACAAAACTCAACCCCTAAAGGGGTGAACACCAAGCGATCGTATAACGTATGTTTTTCGTTTTGACACTTTGCTAGGTTTATGCTTTAATTAAATAAGGAATTACCTGTTTTAGGGTTTTTCAAAAATGAACCCTAAAATGGGGTAACGAAGTTTTTATAGAAGTAGGTATAGTTTTTAAGATTTTTGACCGCCGGTGACTTCGGTTTTAAATTTTAACAACGCGGACTTGCAATATCATGAACTATGCTATCATCGTAGGTATAATAAGCAAGCTTCTGCCCGCGGCTTCGCTCGCGTAGTAGTAGATATTTCATCTCCTATTTTACACCGTTAGGGGTGGATTTCCAAATTTCCATTCTTAGTGTTCACTTACGTTACTAAAGAATCTATTCTAGGTTCAGAGGTGTGAGTTGTGCATTGATGATCGAGATCTCTGGGTATCTTGACGTGACGTGAGGACCAATGATGCCGAAGCATCTCAATCTAATTCGCATTGACGATAGTAACCGCCACACTATTATTCATTTTGGCAGCCTCCAGTCTACACTAATTCTTACCTGGATTGCTGCACAAATGTGATTATATCACTGTTGACTGGCGATTTCAGCAAATTTGCTATGCCTGGACAGGCATACACATTGACGCACTGTCCTGGCTCTCCTGCGGGTGTAAAGCAATTATTGCTGGGTTTCGGAGGTTCATTATTTGCCGGACAGCATACCTGAAATCATGTCGTAAACTTCGCTTACTTAATTATGGAATTTTAAATCCAGTGTTTGTGTATTAATACGCGATGCTAAAACATTTTATCCATTTCTATGGAAACAAGGTAAAAACTTAAAAAAAAAGATATACTTACAGCAGGCGCTTGCCCATCAAACCCGCAATGTGACTTCTTCAGCAAATCCGTGTCTTGTGGCGTCCTATTTGCTTTGTTCACTATGGCTAGTAATGGCTGACAGCTGTATATCGACTTGCATTGCCCCTGTCCACCGCTTACTGTTATGCATGGGCCTTGCTCTGTAAGAAAATTGTATTCATTTATTTATTTGATTCTTTTACAACAACAACCTTCAGGTAGAAGTTATCCTTATTTTTGCCAGTTATGTTGGCATGTAGTTGCTTATTATTTTTGTTTTTTTATATTTATGCTGCCAAAATGACTCTGCCCTGCCTGATGGAAAGCATGAGCAGAATCCAAGCATGGTGACCCACACTATGGCGGCCTGGGGAGAAGGGGGATGATGAGGGGGATAGGGGGCGTTGGATTGGGGTATGGGCCTCCGGTATCCTCACTCACTCGATGAAACACAGCGTAAGCGCTGTTTCACACCGGTTTTCTGTAAGGCCGTGGTATCACTCCGGTCGAGCTGGCCCATTCATGCCGAAGCGTGGCTCTCCCACGGTGAAGTGCTTCCCTTATACGACTCTTACAACATCCACGAATGATGTGATGACTCTATGTTTTTATTATTTCACCACGCGGAAAAGTAAATAGGACGACCACTAATTAATCCAAATTGTTAGGGTCTGCGACCTAGCGGTTTTGCCCTCAGTTTTGTGAGTTCCAACTTCAAATGGAATAATACTGTGTTGTACTGAGGCTGAGTGTTCTCTGTTTCGTGTACGTTTGTGAGCTCTTATAGAGGTTATTCCTAGTGCGTTTTATTAATAAAAAAATAACTTATGTAACTGATCTCGTCTGGGCTAAACCTACGTTTGTAAGGAATATTAATACTTATGTCATCATCATTATCTCCCTACCCTTTTCCCAACTGTATTTGGGATCGGTTCATTGAGTTTTCTTGCTCCATTCTCCAGTATCACTCGTCGGTTCATTGTTTTGTCCGTTCCTGGCCATATCCTATCTACGCAGTCTATCGTTTTTTCTTTAGTCGTCCTCTACTTTTATATCTGTCAAATTCTATACTTAAAACTTTCTTAATTACATTTTGCTCATCTCTTCGCATCACGTGTCCATACCAGACTACATGCTACTCAACTTTTCATCCACTGGTGCTACTTTCAGGTAGTTTATTGTAATCATTATTCACCTTATCTATTCTAGTCACACTACACATGCATCTCAGCAATCAAAAAGTACTGGTTCCAATTGAGGAAATCTTTTATAAGTTACGATAGCTTATTTTTTTTTTTGGACTGATACAATTTATATGATAGATACGTCTAATTATTTATTTGATAAAATATCCAAAATTTATCTATATCCGATGAAACTGGGCCTTATTATATTCTAAGCAGCTCTTAACTTTTTATTTGTTTATTTCCCCGAGGACAGCAGTGAACTGCTAGCAACAACAGAACCAAATAAAATTACTGAACCTTATTGTTGACAAGCTTTGCTTAAATTGTTTGTGTTTTTACATTAATTGCGAATTTAAACATAAACATACGCTCAATAATTAAATATTTAGCCAACCTAACTTTGACCAAACACGATTCTGACAAAATAACAAAACAAAAAAGAACTTACGTGCATTCACAACACAGAAAACGGCGAATAAAACAGGTAATGTTGTAAAATTAATCATTTTTAGATAATATCACAGCATTTTGCATTAGCGCTGGTTTTACACTAACTAAATATACGTGTTCACCGTGCGAGAGCCGATTTCGTTATGACATAAGAACTACCGTCTACCGTGCTCCGCGGGTACTGGCCATCACACACACACTCACATCACTCACTCAGTGTGAACACTGCGGGCGTCATAGGGTAGGTGCGCGGGTATGAGGGGAGGGGTGACGAATTCCACGCGGGTCTCAAGTTATCGCGCACGAGTAGTATATACATAATGACGTCCACGCGATGATAAATAGAACTTATGCCTAAAAAAACAAAATTTAAAACTTTATTGTAAAAAAAATAAAACGTAAACTCGAACGATAGGTTACTCAGTACGATAATATTGAAGTTTGACCGGTATTGCGAGTGACTTCACAATTTTACTTTGAATATCCTATTTATGCGGATATGCGGATAGGTATTTACGATTCGCTGAGTTGTAAAGAATCTATACAAATTAATAAAGTTTAAGTGTCTCTTTTTAATCTCAAATTAACAGTTTTTCACTAATTGCATATGAAAGTATACCCGGTACTTACATAAGAAAAATGAAATTTAAAATATTTGTCTGTTTTTCTGTCTGTTTTATTCGGCTAATGTTTGAAACGAATGGACCGATTTTGACAGTGAGCTTTGAGCGGATTAGACATTTATACTTTCTAAGTGTATCTGTCGTCTGTCTTCAAAAGGAAATGGTATCGTGTTGTATTGACTAGCAACTTTTAGAGGTGGTGTGAGTTTTCCTCAATTTGTTTGGCATCTCAGTGGTATGAGTAATGGAAGGGGGTAGCTACGGAGCCTCCGGAGCATCGTGGATACCTATCCTACTGAGAAGATCCGGACAATCTATAGCATTAGTAAGAAATTAATGTAAGAATGTAGTGATTTTATGTCGTCTCCTTTAAGTGGGGGTGAAATAGCACCTCACTAGGCTGCCATTGTGTGGGTCACCATGCTGCATTGTGCTCACCACGCTTTTCCCGCGGCTACCTACTTCGGCATTCGTTAGGCGTCCCTCCTGCAATATCCCACGACTGAGGTACATCCCGAAGTGACCAGAGTCACCCTTAGGGGAAGGACGCTGTCACGCCTCGCACCGTTCTGCACAGTAAGAGGCTTTAGATGACACCGGAATGATTAATGATTCTTGAGTACAGGAGTTTCAGTGGTGGTGGACGGGATCAGTCCCAACAATACAGCTGTATTTAATGCAACGAAATAAAACCAACAGTCGTTTACGTCGGTCTCCGTCTTTTCATTACCGTCGGCGCTACCCTAAAGAGTAGCAGTAAAACCGTAATAGGCAGGCAGACAGAGTATCCTTCAAATTTAGATATGGAAGTAGGGAGGGGAAAAAATTATTGGTTATGAACATATTTGGTACAAATGGGGCGGCACTACCGGAGTAGGACCAAATTCTAAAACAACAAGTTTGTTGCAAGAAATGTTTATGTTATATATTAAATATGATAAGATAATAATACAAGAGCCGGTGAAAATTGACTTACACCCGTCTGATAAGCAGATCAAACTTTTATTTCAAATTGTATTAATTAATGAACATATGATTGACTTATACCCGTCTGAAAAGCAGATCAAACTTTTTTCAAATTGTATTAACTAATGAACATATGATTGACTTACACCCGTCTGATAACCGGATCAACCTTTTATTTCAAATTGTATTAATTAATGAACATATCTATGATGGCTTGCCTATCGCAAAACTGTAATGACTATTTTCAAAATTAAATTAATTTTTGTAATAAAAATTTTTCACCCCTTTTACAGTATTGATAAGCAACTAAATTTAGTCCCAAATGTTAATTTTCGATGTAGAGAATATGCCTGACTAGGTTTGCTTACGTATTTCTATATAGCTTCCTGGGAACAGGTATGAACAGATATATCAATATATGTAAATACACCGAGCTTAAAACTTTCAGAAATTGGTAGCAAAATAAAGTTAGTTCAATAGATAATCTAATGGTACAGGCAGGAAAAAAAAACAAAAAAAATTATGAAAAAAATAGTCATGACAGGTTTGCGATAGACAAGGCATCATAGATGTTCATTCAGGAATATAATAAAAAAAAAATTTGTTTGATCTCGTTATCAGATAGGTGTAAGTTTTTCTTCACCGGTTCTTAGACTATAAAGGTGCATGCGGTGCTTGCCTGTTACTGCTTGTTATACTACACTAAGATATCTTTAAACTGTATTTCAATGCATGTTTTAAACAATTTTTGGTGAGCCAATAAAGAAAATAAATAAATATGTGGTTAAAGTTTTTCTTACTCGAGATTTCTCTCAGTTTGTTTCCTAATTCCCGCTTTGCGACATTTAGAAAAGAGGAGGTTCGAATTCCCTCGAATTTTAAAAATACTGTGTCCTCTAAAACTTTCCAGAGTATTGGACATGTATGTATTGCTGCCTGCTTTTGTGCTATATATTTTTTTTAAGGCAACTCCCCCATTAGGAATATAAATTCCTGTGTCGCGGGGATCTTTACAAACATACATGAAACGGACACAAAGTACACCCAGACATAGAACAACAATTTATGGATCACACAAAGTGTTGTCCAATGTAGGATTTGAACCCACAACACTTGGCGCGGTAAGAAGCGGTGTGGCGACCACTGAAACCACCAGGCCAACCGTGTAGTCATGTCATATATGTATATGTCTATATCTTATTTATTTATGTATCTGTGTACACTCTTAGCTACTACGCTTGTTGTTCCTGTTACTATTGGGATTGTTTCTGCTTGTGTGTTCCATAATCGTGAAATTTCTGTATTTAATGCGTGATATTTACTGAGTTTTTCTATTTCTTTTGGTCCTATGTTATATTCTATATATTAAAATATAAAAAAATGATAACCTTTGAACGGTATGTGCGATGATAGTATATCCGACATTTTTTTTTAAAGTGACCAGAATTTGTTGCATTAAATGTACTATTTGCGTGAACTTAACCCCACTACGCTGTAATCTGGTCAAGTTATGTGCCGGCGTTTATAATAGACTACGGGCCCGTGTCGAAAATTTTGATGGGTCATGTGAACCACCCGGAGACCTTTCTACTTCCTCCCCCCCCCACCTGTACTTATACAGACAGGACAGCTTACAAGTGACGGCATAGTGCTGAATGTTATTGTTTTATGCCCCTGTATCTTTTTTAAAACGGTTTCCTGGTGGTTCACATGACCCATCAATATACGACACGGACCTATATTAATCTATAATACTCTTTATTCTGAATTCATCACACAGACACTTTAATAGGTACGCACCCAAAAAAAACAGAGATCATAAAATCTGTCCTACCGCTCTTGACTCAAGCTAACACGATTTTTTTATTTAAATAAAACTCATACCGAATAATTGTACACTATGTTTATTTTTCAATAAAATATCGTATTGTTTATATTTAGGGTACAATGTTTTTTCGGATCCAATTGTTGTACTTGTATACATTTGTATAAACTCCAGGTATGTCTTTTAGTCCACACGGAACGGTCCCAAAACTAGCGATTCCAACAAATTCGTACCGTGTACCGTTTAAGTACACGAGAGTAGCATCACCTTTGCATGTATCTTTTCCTTCTTCCCCTCCGGCACAAAGATGAGTGTCTTTTATTCCGACAGCTCTAGGATTTGAAGAATATGCACGTTGACATTGCTGGAAATAGAAGATAAATAATAAGAAATTCATTTATTCTACAATTAGGTCACAATAACACTTTTACAAGGTAAACTTTTTTGAGCAGATGAGTTCGACTTTTCCTAACTGAATTAGCCCCGTTAAGAAACGAAGAAACAAACACAGGGATCATCGTCACTTTTAAAGTCCAGACGATTTCTCAGCATGCAAAGGACATTCTATCACGAAATATTTTCGGACATCTAACACATAACGCCATCTAGTCCCAACCTAAGCAGAGCTTGTGTTCTGGATACTAGACAACTCGTATGAATTACATATATACTTTTTTTTGTAAATCATTCAAATATTTGGGATCGGACCCAAGACCTCAAGCATACAAATATAATGGAATTCAAATAGATCACTTAGGAGCCATAATATGTTCGTGGTGCTTTCGATTCTTGATCCGTCACCACACGGCTGAAACTCATAATTAAAATACAAGTAATTCATGTTATTTACACTTACGTCCCGGCCTACATAAGGTAGATCTACTTGATGTTTTATATTTGAAGATCTTTTGGTACTGGTTGCACCCCAACCGGCAGCAGTTAAATAAAAAGGATCAGATTGTAACGTAACGTCTGCAGTAGGGAGACAGATTGGTCGGATAAAGTCTGAAATAAAAAAAATATTTTCATATTTATAACACTAGTTATATATTTGTAAATTAGTAATTTGAAACTACACCACTCGAGTTTTAGGTGAGCTGGTGTCTTGGTCCAGTCCACTCGTTTTTACTTGAAAATAAGCTTTTTACGAAGCGGCTGGCAGCGAACCTCTGCAACCCTGAAGACGAACTGAATTCGAAGGTTGAACTAAGTGTCAGCATATTTGTCGATGGCGCTGTACGGCGCACCGTTGTGGGTGTCGGCTCTGACCGCCCAGAATAAGGCGCGCCTCTGGCGCCCTCAGAGGGTATTGGAGGTCAGAGCCATACGCGGATACCGCACGGTGTCGACCGAGGCGGCGTGCGTCTTGGCCGGAACACCCCCGTGGGATTTGGAGGCGGAAGTGCTCGCCGAAGTTTACCGACGGGTAGCTGAATTCCGGGCGGAGAGTGGCATGTGCCCTCCGCCCGAAGTACGCCTCGGTACGCGAGTGGCGTGAAGTCGCCCGTCGAGCCACTATGGTTCGGTGGTCGTCGCGGCTGGAGGCTCCACGTGCTGGCTTCGCCACCGTGGAGGCGCTCCAGCCCGTCATTCTTGAGTGGGCAGGGCGACAGCACGGGACCCTTTCCTTCCGACTGACGCAGGTTCTTTCCGGGCACGGTTGCTTCGGGAAGTACCTGCACTCGGTCGCGCGGAGGGAATTGAGTCCCGCCTGCCACCATTGCGACTGCAGTGAGGACTCGGCCCAGCACACGCTGGCGGTGTGCCCCGCTTGGGAACCGCAGCGTCGGGCCCTCACTGGAGTCATCGGAGGAGATCTCTCGCTGCCGGCCGTCGTACGCTCCATGGCCGGCGGCGAGAGCAGTTTCTGCGAGGAAGTCAACTCGCGGAAGCTGGCGGCGGAGAAGGCCCGGGAGGACGATCTCCACTCGGACCCAATCTGCCGCCGGCGAACTGGGCGGCGAGGCGCGCCTATCAGCGCCTCATGTCACCCTGAGTGTGGCCGCGGATGGGCGGGACGGGTTTTCCCCCCCATCCGCTTCACAGGCCACCCGCGAGGCGGTACGTTACGTGTGTGCTGTACGTCGCCTGAAATGAGAGTGTATAACATCTAGACGGTGCCCGCTTCAGTGCGGGCAGGCGCTGGGAGGGGTCTGGATGGCGTAAGAAAGCAGTTCCCGGATCTCTCCCATCTCAGGCGCAGAGTGGTACACCGTGGTGGTTTAGTGGGTAGTCTGGCGAGTCAGTCAGGAGTCCCACACAAAGCGAACCCCCTGTCCCTGCGGGGGGGGAGCGAAGTGCGTAAAGGCATTCCACAACGTAAAAAAAAAATTATAAAAAAATGTGTCAGCATATTTGAGGACGCTGATTTTCCAATTACGATTGCCATAGATGATCATAATTTTCACATTCGAGAGTACATTTAAGACAAACCTGAATAGAGTGCATTTTGCTTCATTCTTATCAATGATATATCATTAATCTTCAGTATTGTATTGTATTCTGGATGTGGTATAATCTTTTCAACTGGTATTTTAACAGCTCCATCAGTACAGTCTACACCACCTCCCTCGACTTCAACACAATCAGGATTACCTTGGTTACTGGTGTCATACTCTCCAAGAATTACATTTACACTGAAATCAATAGAATTTTTTTATATTCTGTGGTTAATACGCTATATGTTATCACTTATTGGAAAACTACCGTTCTTATCCATGAATAGTTAAAAGGAATTCCTTAATCTGTCTATGTACTATACTTTGTCATCATCTACAATTCAACCGAATTATGTCGGCGTCTAGATACAGACATTTATTTTTGTACGTGTGTGTGTGTGATAGGACCTGCGTCAGTCGAAAGGAAAGGGTACTGTGCCCTGGCCACTCGAGGATGACCGGCTAGAGAGCCTCCAGCCGCGACGACAAGCGAAAAAGCGTAAATATTTCAACACAAAAAGTAACTAAGAGAACTAAGAAAAAGTCATGCCTAACACAGATGTTACTATTAGTACCTACATTATACCCAGAATTTCGGTATTAGCTACTGAGGCGGGCGCCAAAGCGTATTTCCCACTGATAAGAGCTCCCATGCCATACACCTGCTGTTTGCCATGTTTATTAAATTCTAACATCACCAACCATGGGTGCTGATCGATGTTTGTCGCATTACCACCTGGAGGCAAATAGTACTGAACATTAGAACATCGAAGAAGAGAATCTTAAAGACCGGTAAAATAATAAAAATTCCTACTATATAGGAACGGTATAATGTAGAAAGATTTACTTCTGTGTAGTCGAAGTGCAGTACTATTTATATACTGCATGTAAGTAGTCCACTGCTGCACACAAGTCTCTCTTTAGGAAGGATGTCCTTGTGTACTATGATTCTTTAGCCAAAGTGGATATAAAGCTTATAAAAAGTTTTGTTTTTATAAAATATAAAAAAAATATTGCGATTGGCGGGTCGACGTGCGTTATGAGGTTAACTATACTTACACCTTATCTCGCAGTTCTGAGTTTTCTTCGATCATACTAACCTACAATTTTATTTTGGTAGCTGCTGTCTATCCCACAACATTCAGTCCTGGGTTCAGGTGGGAAAGCTGTAAGGATACAGTTTCCTTTCACGACGTCAAAGCTTGGCACGGGACCGCAGCATACACTATATTGGTCTGTACCGTCACATCTGAAAATGTACCAAATATAATAACTTCGTCATCATTAGCTCATTGCAGTTCTATCCTCGACGTAGATCCCTCCATTGTGGCGGCCTCAGAGGGTATTGGCGGTCAGAGCCATACGCGGATACCGCATGGTGTCGACCGATTGCCGGAACAGCCACCTTCGGATGTGGAGACAGAATGTGGTGGCTGAGTTCCGAGCGGAGAGAGCCTTTCGCCACTGTGGAGGCTCTCCGGCTTATCCTCGAGTGGGCAAGGCTGCAGCACGGGACCCTTTCCTTTCGACTGACGCAGGTGCTTTCCGGGCACCACGTCGCCAGGAGGAAGTTGAGTTCCGCCTGCCACCACTGCGACTGTAGTGAGGATTCGGCCCAGTACACACCGGCGGTGTGCCCCGTTTGGGCGCCGCAACGTCGGGCCTCACTGTAGTCATCGGAGGAGATCTCTCGCTACCGGCCGTTGTACGTTTCATGGCCGGTAGCGCGAGCAGTCTTACCGCGGTCGCGACCTTCTGCTAGTCATCCATGCTAGCAGAAGGAGGCGGCGGAGAAGGCCTTGGAGGACGACCTCCACTCGGACCCGATCCGCCGTCGGCGAACTGGGCCGCGGAGGTGCGCCTATCAGCGCCTCATGCCGTCCTGAGTGAGGCCGCGGCCGGGGCCAGCCGCGTATGCCGTGGCTCGCCTAATTAGAGAGTTTACAGTGTCAGAAGGTGGCCGCTTCAGTGCCGGCAGGCGCTATGAGGGATCTGATTTCGATTTGGAAACATATACGTACGTATTATTCTTGATTAGTCATATTATTTGTTTAACTATAATTATTTAAATTAACAACAACACCATTGTAGTAATGTATTCCACTCGTGTATTCCACCAATGTCTTTACTCTGTGGCGAATGCTGTTTACTTACTGTGATTGTCGCACGAATTCCCGTTTATCATCCGTCAAAGGTTGCCTTAACAAAGTCATAATTTGAGGACAAGAGTACAAGCTGATGCATTCGCCTAGGTTGCCCACTGGAGTTATGCACGGTTGTGTCTCATTCTGTTTTGGGCAGCACACCTACAATGCAAACGTAGCGTTCAAAACATTTAGAAAAGTATGCATAATAATAACAATGCATTGCTTAAGAGCAATCCAGACGCGCGGTTCGAATGGGTGTAGCCATAGCGTCTTCATCCAACACAAAACAGACAACTTCACGCATACACAATTTAGACTCATATACTAAAACAATTGCCTGTCACTATGAACTCTCACATATGTAAGAATTAAAACAAAACATTCATAATTTCACATACATAAAAATCGTTCTGTGCATAAACAATGTCACGGATAGTTCCATTTGGGCTTATACACAGACAGACAGACATACACAGATGACAGATTGGAACGTCTGCGTATATAGGCTTCACCTCACGGTGATACTTTAGGTGCATTATGAACAATAAACCTTACGTTGTATTGTGTTTACAGGTGTATTGGGCAGTACACCTGCAAAAAAACGTATCCAGACGAAGACTTACCATTTTAAAATACTTAGAGTTTCATATTCCACTGCTGGATATAGGCCTCGCTTTAGTAATCAGTGGATATGATGTGATATATCGCAAACAAATTTTTAATTCTCAAAATTTCAGTAATTTAAAATCCCGAAAGGCATGTCACCAAAGGTGTATTCATGAGTGAGAATAAGAAATATGTTAATGTTCAAAATACCTACCGCTGGCGCATCATCATCTATACCACAATACGACTTGTACAGCAGATCTTTTTCTTGGAGCGTCTTCTCTGCTTGGTTAACTAAAGATAATAATGATTGGCATTTGAAGATTGACTTGCATTGTCCTAGGCCACCGTTTGAAGGTATCGCACAAAGTTCTTGTTCTATAGGATAAAAAATATGGAAATACTTTCATTTTATTATTTTAATATATCATGCACTTTTGATGCGTTAGCGGACTTAATGCCGACGGCATTCTTTCCAGTCAACCATTGGGGGATGCAGAGAAAACAAGAGGTAGGTGCATTTTGGTTAGAATTTGTATTAAAATAAACAGACCAAGCAATGTATGAAACGCACATAATGTATATATTATAATACCACACCTTCATATAATATCCACTTGAATAACTTATATAAATAAATACACAAATAGGCATAATGAGAATAGCATATGACAATTATGTGAATCTTGATTTTTACAGTTGTTTTATGAACATTGTTTTATTTTCGTTTTAAAATATGAAATGTTGGTGGTTCCTTTTTTATATTACCAAGCTTATTTCATTATTTTTTACTCAGCCAAGAACCCTGGCAGAAATTGACTAAATTTTGCTCACAATAATTCGAGAACAAACAAGATAAATGCGTTGGAATTACCAGAACTCAGTCTTTCTTTCTGAACAGGTGTATTTGTTTCTTATTTTCACGATTCTCAATCCATTCTTGTTACACTGTCACTGTCAAATACGTTCTATCATAGCTACGCATACCCATTTATTCATCTTTAGTTAAAACTTTTGAGACGGGTTTTTATTTATTTTTTATTTTTATCTTGAATTTAAAAGAATTAAATTGGATAACGACTTTCTAAGTGTTGTCGATTTGTTTTATACTAGTGGTCGCCCAGAGGCCGAAATTCGACCATAATTATTTTAATTTTTGTTACAACTTTTAAGGTTTTCTTTTATCTAAGGCTATTGCACCTCTTTAATCAAAGATTTCATCATGGCCGCTTTTGAAAATCAGTATGACAGTATCGAAAAAAAATTAATGATCTTTTTAGTTTGAGTTTGGCATACATACATTTGTGTATAATATGCATATTTGTGTATGTGAGTGTCACGTGCATGATACTGTGATGAATAATATTTTTATTAATTTAATGTTTTTATGCATAATTCAGAAAAAAATCAGTTTGACTGCCTCGGTGGCGCAGTGGTAGCTTACGCGACTGCTGTACGTGAGGTCTCGGGTTCGAATCCTGGGTCGGACCAAATGTTTGTATGATCTGCGAATATTTGTTTCGGAGTTTGGATGTTTTCTATGTATGTATTTACAAAAAAAAAGTATATATGTATTAATATCAGTTGTCTAGTACCCATAGTACAAGCTTTGCTTAGTTTGGGACTAGATGGCGTTGTGTGTTAGATGTCCGAAATATTTATTTATTTATTTAGTTTGCACTTTACAGAGGGGTACAAAGTTTTTGTTTCACGTTATAATACATAGATTCATTCTGCACTTGCTGTATGTACTGTGAATCGTAGTAACTTTAGTTCTTTTATCGTGCTTGTATTAGTGTTGTGCCGAGGTGAACGAGCTTTGCTCGGTATTTTTTTGTGTTTTTTTAAATTAATCCTAGCTAGATGGATTTATTGGTTCCGAAACCACCTACATACTAAATATAAAGTTGTTGTAGTCGTTTCCAAGATTCAGATTATAAATGTATTCAAGAATCGCTTGTTTAAAGATATTGGTTAGATTTTTTGCTTAGTATTTCAAATCTGATCCACTTGCCAGGCACTAACACTAACTATTAGATCTCTCAATTTATTCACATCATTAAAAATATAATGTTGCAAGCTATTTTCTTGTAATAAAATGTACCAACTTACGTCCAAAAACCACGTAGCAAGGAACGAAGACTGCCAATAACATTGAAAAATAGTTCATTTTATACATAATATCACAGATCAAAACATAAGGTAACCAATACGTGTTAACAATAATTACGTCGTTTACTGACTGAGTCGAAACATCTATAGGAAAAGTATTCAAGTATAACTGGTTTTGGTGTTGCTTCGGTACTGCTAATAGCTCTGTCTCTTTCGTGTCTTATTTGTTTATGTATTTTTTGCGTTTTCTGCTATAATGGACTAAATTTACGAAGCAACGGCAAAAAAGTTTTTATCAAATTTATAAGTAAATTCGTATCTGCATTCGAAAAATATAATGTACACTTGTCGCTACGCTACATTTTTTCTACTTGTGCGCTCCATTGTGTTTAGTTTTCCTTTTATGATTATTAAATGATTATCTCCAGACATTATTATAGCAGTAAATATAGTCTATTCACTTAGATACGGTCACCTCGACCGCGATGCCGTCGCACGTGCGGGGCAAGCCGTACTCAAAATAAAAGGGCCCGCCTGCGGCGTACATCCACAGGCAATGAAAGTTTGTCAGAGTACACCGTTGCATGAATTAATATATTCGTATGTCACAACAATAATCACAATGGCATGCGGGTGCAGTGACACTTTATAAAATAGTGGGCTGTACTTTCATATGTATTTAAATAAAAGGCTTTTAATTGAAAATTACAAACAGATACTTCTATGTTATTTATTTGTATAAATTACGTACCCTGAGAGGATTGTAGTATTATTACCATTAGGTTTGGTTTCCAAGTCATAACAATCTTCATGTTTAATTTTTAATCATTTTATTTCGTCTATAAATCGCCTGCATGTACAGTTTAAGTAAACTCTCGCCTCAAACTACGCCACAATGTTGCTTCTAAACCAGGAATTATATTCAAATACATTTGTGTCAACTGTCAAAGCGCGATGTCCACACTACATAGTGCCAAAGCTGACGATACCAGCGTACTCGTACCATTCTCATACATAAGAATACTGTCACCAGAACAGGTACCTTCACCTTACACGCCGCCAGCGCATATATGCCCTTTATCAAGTGTCATGTTCGTAATATATGCCGCTTGACATTCCTGAAACATTAAGTCAGGTAATTAGTTTACTGACATTACTTCCGTCGAATTATGAATCTATCGAAGTTTATTTGATTTACTAATTCGTCATACTACATCCATACCAATGTTACAAATTTGAAAGAAACTGGTTGTGTCTTTCTAACTAAAACGCTACACCGGTTTCAATGCAATTTCTCATACTTTGATTCTTGAGGAAGGGTAAAGATCACTCATTAGCGCGACAACCGACATACACGCGGGCAGTGCCGCGGGAAAAAAACTACGGTAATATATTTGTTGGTTATCATCGGATCTAATAGTAAACCAATGCTTTATTTACTTACATCTCGGTTTATGTAAAGGACATCAATGTAAGTTTTAATATTACTCTCTATTATTTCCGTGCTAGTTGCGCCCCAACCGGCTGCAATCAAATGTATAACGTCGGTCCTTTCCGTAATATCGACACTCGGGAGACAAAGAGGTCTAATGGAATCTGTAAATTAGATATATCTTATATAGGGTAAATTTATCAGTAAATAGCCACTTTAGCTCCTCGGCCAACTTAAACATTTCTGGTTTTACATTCATATATTCAAGTTAATTAAGATAGATTTGTCCGAAGAATATCTTAAATTCTACGTACTCATTGGTGTCTAATAAATAATAAAGTACATTTTTTTTTATAATTTTATTTAAATCTAATTAAGTAGGTAATTGGCCACAAAATTTAATAATCTGCTGACCCGGCGGTCTTCGTACCGCCAATTTTTTCTTAATTGTTTTCTAAATTGCTGGAAAGCCTGTTTTAATTTTTTATGGGTGCCTTAGCTTCCCACGAGTAGTAATTTCGTGAACTAAGAAAAATTTGCTGAATACAAACCTGACAATAAGATACACATGAAAATTATCCAGTCGATGCAAAGTTAAGCGCGTATACATCTTTCATTTCAGTGATTCATTTTTATTTATGTAGAATGCAAACAAAATAAAAAAATGAATCACTGAAATTTATATATATATATCATAATTTATTTATGTGTGGCCCTGCCAAGTGATTCTACTCTGCCTGATGAAAGCATAAGCAGAATCCAAGAGTGGTGAGTGGTGGTTGTGAATGCAGGCAATGCAGCATGGTGGCATGAATGGGCAGAATCGACTGGAGTGATACCACGGCCTCACAGCAAACCGTGTTTGAAACAGCGTTTGCGCTTGTTTCTGAGCTGGATCATTAGCCTGGAATGCAAAGCCACCACTGCGGGTCCGAACAGGACTTCGCACAACACACACTGGAGGACTGCTCTGCGTGTAAGTCCAAGCGTCGAATCCTGGTTGGATAGATCCTATGAAACCTGTAACCGCCAGCATTGATCGCAGCAATAATGGGGGATGGGAAGCCGTGGTATCCTTTTGTGAGGGCGTTATGCTCCAAAAGGAGTCCGCAGAGCGTGATTGGGAAAGGGCCGATCCCGCTCGAAGAAGGTGGCGAAGAGAAAACGATAGAGGTCGTTAGCTCCCCAATCGTCGCCTAAGGGTCGTTTCGGTAACATCTTGGGAAAATGTGACTACTGCAAACAGCCAGGGACAGATTATACCCCGGTGCGGCCTGGGGGTGTCGTCTCAGGCGGGTCGGTTTTCTGCCTCTCACTATGACAAATAATTACGCCGATAATTAGGGGGCAAACAAACTAAACGTGTACTTGTTGCTTAGTAAACAAATGCTCAATTTATGACCAAATGCTATTTTTTTACAAAATTATCTTCCTCGACATAAAAAGAGATCATAATTGGAGTTTGTCATAGCACAAATATTATACGCTTATAAGAATTATCGGCATTTACGTGTGTACATTGATCTGAATCTGAATCACACATTCACATGTACAGAATATTAGCCTATTGTACTTACCATTTGTACTGATAATTCGAGTATCAATGAACCTATCGCCATTCACTGCTGAACTAAGGTCTCCCTAAGAAAGACTTGCCGATTTGGGCAGTTTGGTTCAATCAATTGTAGGGCCCATCTAGTCGAAGTATGTATTTTTCTTATAGTAATAATGTTTTCATCTCTAAAAGAGGGGAACTTCACTTCTACTAATACAAAGAGGGTCACAGTTATATACACATTTGAGTTGTTTGAAAAATGTACATGGCTGGTTTCAAACTAATGCTCGATTGATATGTATGTTGCTTTTTGGTAGCAAATGGGACATTTTTCTATTTTTAATTAAGTTACTTACGGCCTGCCATGAGATTGTGTGTCTACCGCCGTTGCAATGGTTAGAACGTATAATCCACTAATCAGTGCTCCACTACCGAGTGTCCTCAATGCACCATTTTTTAAATATTCAATTAACGTCAACCACGGGTACTTGTCGATGGCTGTTGCTTTGACACCTGAAAAATAATGCTACTGAAGCTATCGTAAAAAGAAGAGTCAATCGCAAAAAAAAAAAAATTGTTCAAGGCTCATTCCTCTGTTATCATGCATACCTTTGTGGGTGGATGGATGACTCCCCTATGGATTTGGGGCAAAATGATTTTGAAGCTCTTTGCTTGTACTATCGTTAGTTGGATTATCAGTAGCAGTACGGAGTTCTGAAAATGAGTCCATTAGAAAGTTGTATACTTTCTCCCTTTCGATTAGAACTGAAAATGTGAAGTGAAAAAATTTAGGGAGTTAATATGAGGTATGTCATCATCATCATCATCATCAGCCTATCGCAGTCCACTGCTGGACATAGGCCTCTCCAATTTCACGCCACTTAGTTCGATCTATGGCTTCTCGCATCCAGCTCCTGCCAGCCGTCTTGCGCAAATCATCGCTCCACCCGGCTTTTGGACGTCCTACACTACGTTTGCCGAGACGCGGTCTCCACTCAAGAACTCGTTTACCCCAACGGTTATCGGTTCTTCGGCAAATGTGACCAGCCCACTGCCGCTTCAGCTTGCTTATCCTGTGAGCTACGTCGATGACCCTGGTTCTTTGTCGGATTACCTCGTTTCGGATGCGATCCCTGAGGTGAGGTGTGTGACTCTTATAAAAATATTTTCGGTGATCGGTATTATGAATATACGAACCTGTTATTTTATTCTGGTATCTGCTATCCACTCCAGTTACTTCTAGAATCAGGTGGAAAGGCACTAAGTTCGCATTTCATTTGTCAAAGTCCGGGACAGGACCGCAACACACACTATATTGAAATGAACCTTTACATCTGGAATTGGAATTATATTTTAAGCATCGTTTAAAAAACTTATGAGCCTTAAATCAGATTAAGCTGTAATATGATACTGCACTGTTTACTTTGCTTTTGAAATTTCCATGCGTAGAGGTCTAAGAGTTCCATTTTTTATCGTTTCAATGTCTATATTGTATATCACCTAAGAAGTACGTTTAGGTAGAATTGATGCTTTATCACTTCAACGAATGATATTTTCTGGCAGCCAATGCACAATATATTATACAATGACATTCACAAACCTCGATAGGTGTGTGTATTATTCAGGACGGGAAACCCTTCAAATTCTACAGTACTTCAGTTCCAAATACTGACTTGGCAAAAGTGAAATCAACTGGGCAGAATTCTCTTCCAAAGGAAGATTTCTAAATTCGTGTGGGTGATTATGTTTGTTTTAAAGTAAATATAATATATATAAAATACTTACTTTGAGTTCTGGAGGAATTTGATTTTGTCACTTGATAGGGGTGGATTTAGTACACTCGTTAAAGCGGGACAAGAGTACAAACTAATGCATTGGCCTGTTTTGCCTTCCGGAGTGTTACATTCTTGCTGGTCGTTCTCTTCGGGGCAACACACTTACAAAAACCTAAATTTTATCGATTGAATAGTCAGGGCTTCGTTTCATATGTCATACTCTTAATAATATGAAATTAACATACAATTCAGATTGTCATATTTTATGTTTATACAGACCACACGTTTTGCAAGAGTATGTTTTATGAAACATCGTTTTCCCAGCTGAGTTGTTACCTTAATATCGATGAATTGGTCACTGACGGTCGATGCGAGATTGATATAAATTATCCGACTATTTGAAATGTGTTCAAAATACCTACAGCTGGCTCGCCATCATCAATACCGCAATGTGACCTCTTTAAAAGATTTTTGTCCTGCACGGTTTTGTTTGCATTGTTGACCACAGACAGCAACTTTTGGTACTTGAATATTGATTTGCATTCTCCTCGACTGCCATTCAGAGCTATTTCGCTTGGTCCTAGTTCTAAAAGACAGTATAGTTATATTTGCATTGATAGATAGCTGTAATTTTGACACAAAGACTAAGTATCCTACTCGAAATTTTACCATATACAACACACAAGCTCCATATTAGATACAAGATCTTACTCGGGCTCCACCCGAGTATATATCGGTTATTGCAATAAAAATAAGCCGATGTCCTTCCTCAAGGATCAAAGTATGTTCATATAACATTGCCTTAAAATCGGTGCAGCGGTTTAGCCGTGAAAGCGTAAGAGTCAGGCAGACAGACAGCATTACTGACGGATTTATAATATTTGTCTGGATTGTACTGAACAATTCCAGTGAACAGCTCAAAAGTCTCATATCATTTAAATACAAGGTCACTCTAAATCGTTAGGCGACTTAAATATTTATTTTAGTTTTAGTAAAATTATGTTCTTAAAACAAGTTTTCGTTCGAAATAAGTTAGAAATAAAATACTAACGTCCATATATCAAGCAGGAAACAGCAAAACATGTAAACAGTGTAGTCCAGAAATGCATCTTATTGTTTTACTATCAAACAGTAAAGATTCAATTGAAATACGTCTTTACTCTATGAACTTGTATAAATGACATTACTCGTTGTGTTTAAATCAAAGGCTTATATGTATGAAGGATCTACTAGATGGTAATTGAAACTGCAGCGATTTAGAACTGTAAAATATTAGTGATAGAGTACAAATTTATCTAGCGAATCTTACAGTGTCTAGTAGGATCAAGTGTAACTGGTACTTCAAGTTATTTCGTAGTGAGATTTGGCACAACTAATCGTTGCGATTTTGTTAACGGGTCACAATTTTTTTTTCAAAAGTTCTCCTATTTTTCTTGTTTTATGTTCGTCCTGTTTTTTTTGGAATAAACAATGTAGATTTTGCTACGATTTGGTTTGGCTTGTATTACTTTTTGATTTCGGATGTCTGACAAACAGCGCTATCTTGTCCGGAGCAGAACTTGTACTATAGGTATTTTATTAAACAACTGATATAAATTCTTAGATACTTTTTGTAAAATAAATACATACATATACTACACTTAAAATCCGAAACAAATAGATCACAAAAATATACAGTCCGATACGGGATTTGAACATGAGATCTCAGCGTAGCAGTCGCATTCACTGCCACTGCTCTGAAGCAGTCAGCCACCACACATTAACAATCGGACATATATTTATTTATTTTTTTACACTTTCTTTGGTTAGTTATATGACAATTTATGATGTAATATGTTTTGGGTTAAGTTTAATTTACATATATATAAACAAACCACACGTCATGACGTTACTTTCTTTTTTTGCAATGTAATTCTATGTTGGGAGGGAGTTCATCTAAAACCTATATCCTTAACTCTGGCTTCTGAAATGCAATATATATATCAACGGCAGTGCCAGTGTAAGTAGGCTGTAATTATACACTTTTTAGCCATTCACTTGGTTTTTTTATTAGGAATTACATGTGGTACGGTACATAACGACAGGAGCAGCACAACCGGGTCGAAACGTGTCGAAGGTTTTAAAATAATTTTAGCGCGACCAAATCACATTGTGTGTACAAAAACTATATGTAGGTGTAAAAGTCGTTTCGCGAAAGTCATAAAACAATTTTAGTCATCATTAATTAATACCTGGATGTCGGATTTTAGTTTTTGCTAAGTTTTCGAGAAATGAATCCTAGCTAGATCGATTTGTTGTCCTCGAAATCCCCTGCAATATAAATTTCATGATGAAGATGAAGCCAGAGATTCAAATTATAAAATACATATACAATAAATGTTCGTTTAAAGATATTTGATTATTTATAGGCTTTAAAATACCCATAAATATATTAAAAAGAAGATGTTCAAATTAGGGATTACAAAATGAAGCAAGTAAAAAGACGTATGGTGTTCAAACTCTTTATATCTCTAATTACCTCAAGATAATTGATAACCCGTAATTTGTGTTATTACGATATTATCTTTACATAACATTTTATTTATATAGGTAGCTACTTAATATATTCAGGGATACTTATCTCATCAAAAAACCAACCTCTATACACGCATACAAACAGTGGCAATTGATATCCACTTACAACGATTCTAACACACCTATTTCGCTTCGTCCACATTGTGTTTCTTGGCAGAGCAAAGTGACTTTACTCTGCCTGATGGAAAGCATGAGCAGTATGCAAGAGTGATGGTGATTCGAGCCGACTAAAATCACACGGTGTGCCACTCTGCGCCTGAGACGGGAGGGATCCGGAAACCACTTTCTTACGACATCCAGACCCCTCCCAGGCGAGTGCTATCATTTTAGGTTAGTCTTCTGTTTTGAGGGTGATACTTATATTATTCATATACATCAACCACTGCATTCATGCTCGTCGGATCCTCATGCTAGTTCTCATAGTACAAAAACCTACTAAACCCGTCTTCTCTTTTGCAATATATGTAACATTTTAATTTATTCCTTGAAATAAAAGGGACGTTTTTATCATTTACTTATTTATTGTTTTAAAATACAGAATATAAATGATATTAAGGAACGATTGTATTCCTAATCCAAGACGTGTACAAATAAACGTTTGTGTACACTGTAGGTACGATATGTTGGCATGGTATAGCGCCAAAGCTGTTAATTCCGACACATTCATACACCGTGTCACTTTTATACATCAATACATTGTCGCCTTTGCACGATTCATCATTTTGAAAATTTGTAACACAAATGTGTCCTGTTCCTAGAGTAAGTTTAGAAGCTTGCAGAGAATATAAATTTTGACATTGCTGAAAAGAAATAAGATTTAATTAGTTTATTGTGACCGACATAGGACGAAAAATTATTACAATTCATATTAGTTGCAATTTTAAGAAATATGAATCCGTATTTTTATCTGATATATTAAATAATATAAAAAAATTCATCACAAACTATAACTATGTAAAAATAATGCGGAAATCCTGATAGACAACATAGCTTAAGAATGTGGGTGGGTGCTCTTGTGTTGTCTATTAGACATTGTACCTGCATGCTGCCTGCCCTATGCTTTTTCGTTTGAGTTTTGTGTTTTATGTATACCTGTTCTAACCGGTGTAAATCTGATTTGCTAAATAATCTGTTGTAATAGACCAACTCCGTCTCGCATAAAAACCCCTTTGGTTTAATCCAGGTTTTTGTATATATATGTAGATAAATTTTGCTGATAAGCGAGTGCGTAAAACCGTTTGTCGTGATATTTATATAAATGTGGCCTATGTCACCTGGGCCATTATTACCATTCTATTGACACCCATATATTAACATCGATTCAGTAGTTTAGGTGCTACGGTGAAGCACCCATAGATTGCCAGAACTATTGACTTCGCCATAGTCGGTTAAAAATATTCTGCAATAGCCGAATATAATTACTCACATCCCTATTCAGGTAAGAAACGTCGGCATGGAATTTAGTATCACTTATCATAGGCCATAAACCAGAGGTGCCCCAACCGCCAGTAGTTAATTGGAAATCATCAGTCCTTCGTGTGATATCTGCAGTTGGCAGACAAATAGGCCGAATGAAATCTGTAAATCACATAGGTATATTAAAATCATAGCTGTAATAAAACTGTTATAGGTCGATGTCTTTATCTTAGCAATAAGGGTCAGCGCACTTCGTGCGGAGTGTGTACAAATTGTAAGTGTAGGCTAATTCAATAACAATTTGATTTGAACCTAAAGTTCTTCAGAATACAACTGTAATTGCGTGAAAAGAAAACAATTAATGGGTGTTTATTTAAAGTAACAGAATTATAAACCACACTTTTTGGAATTTTTGTGTGTCTGTGCGCTTCTAATCTCTGAAGTACTTTAACCGATTTAATGCGATTTTTTCTTATGTCTCAAGGTAAACTTTGCTGAATATTTAGTGTTTGTTTTATTAAAACCAGTTTTCAAATAAAATTGTTTTAAAGAGTTACCGCGATAACCGACATATACGCGTGTACATTAGGATAACAATGATTAGTTTAGGGTACCGTTACGATTCAAAGAGGGGGCAAATGTAGTCCACTGCTAGACATACACCTCTCTAATCGCATTTGATTTGCATTGCAATTGCATTGCCGCCTTTTGTCTTTTGACAAGACTGTAGTAGTTTTGTTATTATACTCCTTTGAATATCACCCCAACTATCAGCTCGCTTGAAACCCCTACCAAGCAAAATATTCATTAAATCGGTAACTCTACAAACCTGTATATGGTGCATTTCGTATCATCCTAATCAATGCTATATCATTTGTCCTGTCTTTTGCGTTGTAATTCGGATGCGGGATTGTGGTCTCAATGGGTATCGTGACCGCGGCATCGGTGCATTCATTTCTGCCACCTTCAACTGTAGTGCAGTCAGCACCTTCGTTGCTAGTTTTGTAGTCTCCAAGACGGATGTTGACACTAGAGTAGGAGAGAGTAAAATCACTTATGGAGTACGAACACTTCTCAATCACATATTTGCATATTTACATGCTGGAGACTATAAGGAAGTTTTTTGAAGTGAACACTTCTTTAGGCGCTTTGAGCACTTTTACGGTGAACAAAAATCATGGCATTCGCGTCATCATCACCGAATGCTTTCCATGAACTATATTTTTTACTTCATTTTATCGTTTATATAATTTTAAGAGCTAAGAAATTCATTTCAAGTGAGCATAATCAACTAACTGTTAATATTTTTGAATTTTCACTTCTGTCGGCAGTCCTCATGACTACTTTGTGATTTTTCTGTATCCATTTCAGAATACTACCTTTAAAGTGTATCAAGATGAAATTCAAGCAATATTAATGGTGGAACGCTTGAATTATCAAGGCGATTAATCAAGAAATTGAAAATATTTATTCTTATTATTTGCAATCGCAGTTCAGGCCTAGATTTACGACCGACCTTAACCTAATTTGGGAAAAAGCCTGGAGGAAGAAAGGTACTTACGGAATACCACTTTTACGTTTGGCGTCAGCAACTGCTCTTCCTGCAGTCAGAACATACTTTCCACTTATGAGGACTCCACTGAATTGGAATTGTAGCAAACTGAATCTGTCGTATTGTATGAGCGCCAACCACGGGTACTGGTAAATTTTTGTTGCTTCACCTGCCGATACTGCTTTTTTTGACAATTAAAGGACACATGATTACAAATGATCCTTAGTAATCTACTACTTGAAATAGGCCTTTCGATAACTAGGAGGTTTGTCCAACAGACGTGTTGATATAAGGCTTATACGACTTACTAGTAATACACCTGTGTTGCGGGGACTTTACAAAATATATATGAAACGGACACCGAACACCAACGTCTCAGGGCAACAATTGTGGATCACACAAAGTGGTGTCCCATGTGAGAATTGAACCCAGTGCAGAAGACAGCTGTGAGATGACTATTTCGAGAAGAGAGGTCTTTATACTAGTTATATACTATTATTTCCAAACAGTGTCTCGTGTGCACTGGTATCGGGATGGTTAGCGCTTTTTCGGGGAGGCCTTCGTTCAACAGTGGACAACAGTAGGCTGACGATTCTTATGAGAAAAATTTAACTTCGTCACCATCATCAACAGCTTTTAATAGTCCACACTGCTAGGCACAGGTCTGTATGTAGAAAGAAAGTTTTGGCCTCTCATTCAGGCCAGGCCAGGGTTTGACTATTGTCAAATTTGGGTGCGGATGTGTTAATAATAGCAGTTCCCTCCCGACTCAGGCACAGAGTGGCACACTGTTAGTCACGGTTTTAGTCAGTCCGATTCGGACACACCACTTCGCCGGGAACCCCGGTAGGGTCAGGGCCGGTGGGTTCCACATGTTCAAAAAAAACTATTGTGAAGTTTTACTTCTTATGGCGTACTGGTTTCCTGGGTAGTTTACTCTCTTAGTCGGCTCTAACGTCACCTACGGCAAGAATAGGAGCACTTTGTTTTCTGAGCCCGTACAACATACAGACTTTTGACTCCTTGCTGTACTGTAAGTTGTAACTACACAAATATTAATACTTGCCACTAAGTTTAATGTTATATCTGCTATCCACTCCGCAGCATTCACTCTTGGGATCTGGAGGGTAAGCTGTAAGAGTACAAGCTGCTTTCGTTTCAACTTCGAATTTTGGTACAGGACCGCAGCACACACTGTATTGGTCTCCACCGTTGCATCTAGCAAAGTATAAAACATAAGTTTATGAAAATCTTAAACCTATAAATGAGCTATTGTTGCATATTTATGAGTATTATCTGAATCTCGAAAACAGCTTCAACGATTTTCCATGATATTTAGTATGTAGAGGGTTTCGGGGGCGATAAATCGATATAACTAGGATTCAACTTTAGGAAATTTCGATCGGAAAAGCTCTGTCATCCAATTACCTAGTGGTTTAAGCGGTCGCCACACCAGTTTCTAAGGAATCAAGTGTTGTGAGTTCAAATTCTATATGGGACAATATTTTGTGTAATCCACAAATTGTTGTTCTGAGTCTTGGTGTTATTTTTGCCCATTTTATGTGCAGGATGTATATTACAAATATATAGTTTATTGACCAATATAAAGTGTTAACAATTTGACAAATTTTAAGAGACCGGTTTAAGCTTGTTCACATTTTATACCTAAATACGATACGACGAAAACGAGAGGAGTTGTCTTTTTAAAAATAATCAACGCGTTTCAGAAATAATATTTGATTACATGTCAATTAATGCGTAATTATTATAAAAATTTCTTTAGATAGCTATTTTATCTGTAGTAGACATGTATTTAAACATAAATAGGTATTAAATAAGACCCGCGATGATACCCGCGGTATACATTCTTTCGCAGATAACGCTGCAGATCAAAACAATTAGCGACACAAATAGATTTATTATGTATGCTTATGTCGATTTGTGAATTGAAATTCTCGAATTCTCAATAATAGACACAAAATTTTTATTAAAAGTGCTCTAGGCGTTTATAAGGTGTTGAGTCATATACACACGCACAGAAAATTACAATGGTACAGGCGCCACCTGTTTTGAGAGCAGATGACCATGCCTAAGATGAGGAAAGCTAAAAAAAAAATTCACGCGAATGTAAAAATCTGTGGGTGGATAGATGAATACTTATATACAGTCATGCGTATACTCTCACATCTATATCCTCGAAGGGTAGCTCCTAAACCTATTTATTTTACCGTTTGACAAATGCTTTTTTTAAATAATATCTGAATCTTCTTCATCTTCTTTCTCTGGTCCCGTTGTATTGGGTGTCCTCATTTGTCCTTCTATCTTGGGTGGTAAGTTCTAGCAACTGGGCTATTCTGAGGCCTTTTTTTATTGGTCCACCAGGTCATTGCTGGACGTCCTCTGCCTCTTATTAATGTCTGAATAAGGAATAATAAGTGTGAAATGCTTACTTTGAATCCTCCACAAACTGTAATTTTTCTTTCGATGTGGGTGGCCTCAATAAGTTCATAAATACAGGGCAAGAGTATAGACTGATGCATTGTCCTGGCTTGCCTTCGGGAGTGTTACATGGTAGTGCTTGGCTTGGTATAGGACAGCATACCTGTAATAGAACGATATATAACTAGTGTAGTCTCAATATCAAAATAATTAATATTTATGTCAGCATCATCATCTTTAAATAAATAAATAAATATTTTAAACATCTTACACACAACGCCATCTAGTACCAAGCTAAGCAGAGCTTGTGTTATGGGCACTAAACAACTGATATAAGTACATATATACTTTTTTGTAAATACATACATATTATACATAGAAAACGCCTAAACTCCGAAGGAAATATTTGCAGATTATACAAACATTTGGTCCGACCCGTAAATCGAACCCGAGACCTCAAGCACAGCAGTCGCATATGCTACCACTGCGCTACAAAGGCAGTTAGATTATTACCTGCCTGCCTGTATTTCAATTTTTATCGAGTCTATCAAAATTTATTTAATTCTAAGGGAGAAACCTTTTTTTTTTCACGCGAGTAATGCTTTTTGCACCATACTCTATGTGGATCAATGAAGAGTGTGTGTGGGATTCCGACGGTAATGGAGAGGAGGTCCAGGAAAATATACGCAGGGCAACATCACTGCAAAGAGAAGGAAAAATTGAAACACTATATGAACCAGCCAATGTGATATAGTAGGCCTAAATATCCTTGCATAGGAGAAGTCTATGAGCAACAAATGCTGTAAATATTACTGAAGTTTGTAAGGATGTTTGTTATTCCTTTACGTAAAAACTACTGAACGGATTTGGATGAAACTTTACAGTAATATAGCTTATACATTAGAATAACACATAGGCTACTATTTGATACACTTACCACGATAACCGACATATACGCGGGCGGAAACCCGGGCATAAACTAGTTTAAGATAATAATATGATGATTTTTAACTTCCTGATGACACCGTTATGCCAACAATAAAATATCTTACTTAAAGATATCAAAGTCATCGTAATTGGTTCTCGGAAATATCGCTATCTTCCGCATTGACGTTTGGTATTTATAAAATAAATGTTCAAAGCTACTTTTATATTTTTGAATTTTGGACGTTGTTTGTTTACCAAATGCTTTAGCTTAGTCAATTTATGGATAATATTTTTCTCACTTGGTTAGTTGCCGACTGGGACTTAAACTAAAGTGCTAACAGCACTTGGTCCCGTTTAAGTCGTTTATGTCGACCTTACAGTTTTTAAGGATACACTTCCGATAGTTATTCGTCATGATGACATCGTATATAAATCAATCAATCGCATAGATAAAACCCTCAGTTTCTCCGAAGAAATCAGCGTACCGTAGCCAGGACGTAGATGCTTTATAACCTATATCCCTTCCATTCAGGGCCCTAAAAAAAGCGGCAAAGAAGTTTTTTGCCCTTCCATACTTCCTTGCGATCATTAGTACTAAGTACTACAGGTTTGAGCCAACTCTCTTTAGCCACGGCAACTACACTGCGATGCACACCCACTTCAGTATGTAGAAAATATTCTCTAAGGTTGTATATTTCGTGATTGTGTAGGATCTGGATGTTTAATAAACCACACGATACACAATCTCATAACAGATGAACGTGGGTGCCAGCAATGTATCAAGGGCAATCAAGGGCATCTAATTTAGTATGAGTCCATCTAAGTACATCAAAGGATTACATCAGATCCGGCATGACCCAACCATTGTAGGCTCGCACCTTGATACCACCCGATAAAAGCCTTTATTATTATTATTGTATAGATATATATATAGTCCTGGAATTGAAACTACAGCTAGCCACCACCCAAGTTATAAATTTCTATAATACCTACAGCTGGAGCATCATCATCAATACCGCAATGTGATCTCTTCAGAAGACTTTTGTCCTGTTCTGTCTTGTTTGCTTTATTGACCACTGTCAGCAAAGTTTGACACTTGTAGATAGACTTGCATAGTCCTGGACCTCCGTCATGTGCTATTTTACAAGATTCATCTTCTAAAATTTAAGAAAACTGTAATGAAATATGTTGCTATGGAAATACCATTTTACATTACAATACAGAGAATATCTCCTGTTTATTTTTTTTATCTGTTTTCAATTTACATTATTTGGTAGTAAAATCAAAAACACTTCTAATGGTTGTATAGTATTATGCAGAACTGAATATTCGTATATACTGCTAGGATCACTGATATGAAGATATCATTATATCAATATTATTAATTATATATCAATATAATTAATCAATAGTACATATCAAANTTACGATTATATAATAGGTTAAAATAGTTACTTAAGCAGTAGTAGATATAAGCTCGGTTAAAAAAAAATGTTCCTTGTTTGTTGTTGTTAAATATTTATATGTTTAGGTTAAGATGGAACTGGCATGAACTGTGTTCAAAAGTTCCTTAAAAATAATAAAAGATTTAAAAAAAAAAAAAAAAAGATATCATTGAACACTGTTTTAATATGCTTTTTTTATAATTAAGCGAAACAAACCATACGCAGGTAAAAACAGAAACAGATTAAAAATACAACTTACGACCATATATAACACAATAAAGAACAAAGAATACGAACAATGTTATTCCATGTTTCATTTTGTCTATTGATATCACAGACTAATACGCGGAGGTACTAAACATGAGTACGTTACACGCTATGAAGTTTTCTCGGTTAGTTTGTTGACTTGACTTGTTTAATTAATTTAAAATAAAAGAAATACATGGTAAATCTATGTGTGAAGAAACGACGGTAGAATCAATTTCAACGCTATTGCTTTAAGGTTAAGTATATTTTAGATTGTTCATTTCATATAACGTGTTTCAAGGTTAACAACTATTGTAGGGTACGCAGAGTGCGAGTCAGGATTCTTAATAATGAAGTTCGTGATTATCATATACAATGCTGTTATTTGCTTTTTATTGACGTTTTAATGCTGCTCCCTTCTTGCCTCAGTGCACCCACCAATCACAGAAAAGACTTGCAGTATATCTGTATGGCTGTATGTGGTACTCTTTTTCTGTCCCGTTGTTAAATGTTCGTAAAGATATTAATATATAATAGTAATATTTGACTGCCTCTGTGGCGCAGTTGTAGCGAATGCGACTACAGTGCAAGAGGTCTCGGGTTCGATTCCTGAGTCGGACCAAATGTTTGTATGATCTGCAAATATTTGTTTCGGAGTTTGGGTGTTTTCTATGTATAATATGTATGTATTTACAAAAAAAAAGTATATAAGTATTAATATCAGTTGTTTAGTACCCTTACAAGCTCTGCTTAGTTTGGGACTAGATGGCGTTGTGTTAAAATGTCTGAACATATTTATATTATATTTGTTTCGCGGTAAAGAGTAGCCTTTCTCAGGAATCAAATCATCTCCATGCCAAATTCCATAGAAATCGATGTAGCGGTTAAGCTGTAAAAGCGCAACAGACAGACAGATGACATATATTTTATGAATATTTTAAAGAACGTGGGCATTGTGTGATAAAGAATTATCTAACTAAAAATAACGTTTTGCATGTGTATTTATCTGTGTCTGGAATTTCCAAATATCTTTTGTATTGTACATATTCAGGTCGTAGGTTTTTCAAACCGTCATATAAACAAACAGATAGTGGGTATTTATTCCACAGTTTTCGTATCATTGGGTTTATTTCAAGGACCAGACAGCTGTGATCTGGGAAATAAAGCTTAAATTAAGTTATTATTTCAAACCTCAGTTAGCAGTAGTGCTTATCTGTACAATGTTTTTTTAATAATTATTTTATTTATTTATTTATCTTCATTGCGTACATATTACAAAATACTAAATAAAATGAGTGACAAAAATGATTACTACAACAATTGGCGGTCTTATCGCTCACGGCGATCTCTTCCAGACAACCATCATGGACATTAGATTGTTATGTATGATTTTTAGTAGTACACACAATTAATACAATCTTTACAATAAGAATTTAAAAAATAAAAAAAAAAGAGAAAAAGAAAAACAAAATGAAAATAGTAACAATAATAAAAACAAATCAATAGAGGTTTATACCTGCTCAAATACACACTCGTTCTCCATACACGTGAATTAATAAGGAAATAACAGAAACCTACACAAATAACTCCACAACAAATATACAGATCCATAAATATCCTATTCAAGTATTGACAATGACAAGTAGTACTCCTTCACCAGCTTTTTAAATACAGTTAAGGTTTTTGCTTGTCGAATGCTCTCAGGCAAGTTGTTCCAAAGCCTTACTGCCTGTACCGTGAAAGATTTGTCTGCAAATTGAGTGGAATGTGTTGGCATTTTTAGTATTAACTTTTCCGATGATCTCAGGTCCCTGCAATGTGTATTTTTTAAGAACTGAAATCGTTCTTTGAGATAAGGGGGTGTGTGAGGATAAAACAGAACACTGTATAAAAGAGAAAGAATATGCAGATTCCGGCGAAAACGTATTGGAAGCCACTTGAGCTTAGCACGAAACTCTGAGATATGATCATATTTACGTAATCCAAATATGAATCTAATGCAAAGGTTTTGGAGTCGCTCAAGTTTGTTCAGTTGGTCTTCGGTGAGATCCAGATAACAGACATCGCCATAATCAAGGATGGAAAGCAGAAGTGATTGTGCAAGTGAAACTTTAGTATTCATTGGCAGAAAGTTCCGTAGCCTACGCAGGGATCCTGCCGCCGCAAATAGTTTATTGTTACTTATTTATAACAATTTTAACAAAGTATGGATACAATTCAAGTGCAAGCCCTGATTCCCAACTAGCTTGAGCTGTATGTCAGGAAACACAGAATATAGAGCAATAACGAGCAGACGTATCGCCTGATGGTAAGAGATTACCGCCACCCATAGACACCCGTAACCCTAGAGGCGTCACAAGTGCGTTGCCGGCCTTTAGGGGTTGGGAGGAGGGAGAGGTTGGATTTATGGGCCTCCGGTATCCTCACTCACTTGGTGAAACACAGCGCAAGCACTGTTTCTCATCGGTTTTCTGTGAGGCCGTGTGGTATCACTTCGGTCCAGCCGGCCCATTCATACCGAAGTGTGGCACTCCTAGGATTCCACGACTTTTTTTTTTATTTCAGAGCTTTTGATTGGGTGAACCGATTTTCATGATTCTTTTTTTATTTAAAATCTTGCGTTTCCCGTGTGGTCCCATTTCATTTTGGCTCAGTTCTTGAAGTCGTTTTTTTGTTAATATTTTGTTCGTGTTTATTTTCATTTTGATTTGAATTTTGGTTTCTATTTTATGTATGTAAAATGTTAGTAATAAGTTATAAGGAATGTAAATCTCCTTTATAAAGTCTCTATGAAGTATGTATGCATGGGCGGCATCAGGTCATCCGTGTGCTCGTTTTTTTTCCTGTAACTATTGTACTGAAATCGATACATCTTTATGATCCCGATCACAACATAGACTCCTGCTATCCGCTACGTGGCGTTTTTCCCAGACCGGCAACAGCCCCGCTGCAAGAGTAATTAGGCTTGTGTAGTGTAATCCAGATACAGATATATTTTTTGACTCCCATGGCCTAAGTCTAAGACACATTTTTAAACTAGGAAGTGGTCGCCCAGTAGTCGATATTCGAACATTTTTTAATTAACTTTCCATACTCCTCCTCCATGTAAACTTTAACTGGGCCAAATTTATTTCGCCTCCATCTGCATAATTCATAATTTTACATTACAGAGGTAGAAAGATTTTGCTTCACGCATAATATATATATATATATATTAGTATATGTGTTTAGTATATAAAATTCTCGTGTCGCAGTGTTTGTTACCAAAGTCCTCCGAAACGGTTGGACTGATTTTTATGAAGTTTTGTGTGAATACCGGGTAGGTCTGAGAATCGGCCAACATCTATTTTTCATACCCCTAATTGCTATGGTGGACCTCTAAATATTTTTAAGGCATTTTTTTTTATATTTCACATAACAACGTTTGCCAGGTTAGCTAGTATTAGTATAGATTTGGTGTACACTATACTGTTTATATTTACAAATATTAATATTGTTTTTTTCTTTGTTGCAGGAGCCACAAAGGAGATTGGTACAGCACTGACACGCGTCTGCCTACGTCACCGCGCAATTGAAACCAGGATGAAGACTTTCATAGGGTAAGCTTTCGTTTCTTGACTTTCGTTGATATTTAGGATCTGTTTCTTCCTACAATCTTCTTGCCTCCATGCGTGTTAAGCGAAAATTACTGTAAATTTTTAGTAAGTAATTTGGAACGTGTCTCTCAGCTTTAATAAAAAAATTCGTACATCTAACAACCAACGCCATCTGGTCCCAAACTAAGCAGATCTTGTATTATGAGTAGTTGGCAGCTGCCATAAATACACATATCCTTGTTTTGTAAATATATACATATTATACACGTAACATTCAACGTAGTAGGACCAAGCTGATTTCAGCACACACGGTCGGCTCAACCGGGACGGTACTACCCTCGCACAGAAAATAAATGTAAAATGACAGCGCTCGTGCTGGTTGATGTGATTATTTTTTTAAGTAAATATACAATAAAATATTTTGTGAACATTTCAAGCGTTTACCTGTTGTGTACCATTATTAATATCGAGCAAAAAACGACAAAGATCACGTCTGTGAGCGCCCCTTAAATATTTATTGGTATATTTTATTCTGTTTTAGTATTTGTTGTTATATAGGCAATAGAAATACATCATATTGAAAATTGGACTGTCTAGCTATCACAGTTCTCTAGCTATTGTATTGTATTGTCGACTGTCTAGCTATCCATGAGGTAAGACCTGGTGACAGACAGAACAACGAATGGACGAACCTACGAACAGCAGTCTTAGTAATCGGGTTCCGTTTTTACCCAATGGGTACGGAACCCTAAAAAATATCATTGAAATTCAATCTATGATTACTATTCTGAAACACCATTGTCATTGGCATTGTAACAATTGCGCTATTGATGCCAATAACAATTGCGTTATTCAATATTGTATAACCATTATAACAGTTCCAAAGCAAGTGCATGGACATATACAAGTAATATTTCTTAAAACTGTTCCCGAATCCGTTTCATTATATAAATACGTATAAAAGTAAATAATGCAGAGTAAAGAATGATATATGGGAGTTGTTTAGTTAATCTAATAGTTTCAAGGTATTATACCTCGTGGTGACCGGTGCTGGAAAGCTATCGTGCTAAATAAGTATATTCCGGTTGTGGTTTAAATTCATGTGAGAAAACTTGATAATAAGATGAGAAGAAATTGTCATCATCATCGTCTCATCCGAAGCACGTCCACCGCTATACATAGGCCTCCCCATAGGTTCCCCACAACAACCAGTCCTGTTCTGCTCTCATTCAGCGGTGCAGCAATAAGAAATATGTTTATAATCATTTCACCGAAAAATATGAAATGACATCTAGTCATTATAGTGTCAATGACATTAGCGTAGCGGGGACAGTTTGAAAAAAGTGATGATTTTATGAAGAACACCGGCAGTTCGGTCCAACAATATGTTACAGATGTCTACTATGACATGTTAACGATCGAAGAAAAAATGTATCCAATGTATATGGACAGAGCTCAAGCTGTTACCTGTGATCATTGGTATGATAGGTGGTGGCTGAGTATCAAGATTTTTTTAAAGAAGTTTGGGAGTGTATAAAATGGCCATTTCTATGGTTGCATAAAAAAACTTTCATAGAAGTAATAATTATTATCACAATATGAAAATATCGAATACGGTTGACGATGTAGCTATGAACAAGTACTGTGATATCAACTTTGAATATTCGCTGTGTGCAAAGTAAGTGGCGGGAGACCACGAATCGATCGCAGCGGCATCGTGGACAAAAAAGGAGGTTTTGGCAGACCCAATGTAATTTTTTAGTAACGAAATTAACGTATCCGTGCATTTTAAGTAAAAATAGTGATCAAAAATTCTATAAATTTCCACAAGCTAATTATATTAGTATTTCCCTTTTGAGTACTTTTATTTGGCGCACCTTCTGGCACTAGGTCTGCCCATTTGTTGCTTTTCATTGGTTTCGAGATTTGGATTGGACACCCGCAACACCAGAGGCGTCATGTCACATTTATGTTTTTGATGTTACATCTTTACTTTTCGTACAGATAATCTATACTAAATCCCAGTTAATAACGTATTAAATATGAAAGCTTGAGACGCCACCGTGTGTCTAGATAGGTTGCTGCCTCTTAGACTTTTATTATTACGAGACGGTCAAAGTCTAATATATCGTCTGTACAGGTATTTCTTAGAATCCCAATTTAAAAGGTAAAACTGGTTTAATATTAATGGTTCTTCAAATTGATGATACCACTAAAAATTATTAAGAGGTAAATGGTTTTAGATAAAAACAAGTAAGTTAAAGGTACCTTTTTGCAGCACTGAGGTAAAAAACTCTGGTAAACGATCAAGGGATTTTTTTTTTCGTGGATTTTTAATTCTAGAGGCATTTTTACATCTTGCAATGATTATTTTATTGGTCATTTAAGGGTTTAGATTGTGTAAATTTACTTATAAGTATCTTCTGCGAGTATTTTCTAAGTGATGGTGAGGTGCACTCATTTTCTTCCGGACAATATTTCCAGAATATAGTCATATTAACTGCCTCTGTGGCGCAGTGGTAGCGAATGCGACTGCTGTGCAAGAGGTCTCGGGTTCGATTCCTGAGTCGGGCCAAATGTTTGTATGATCTGCAAATATTTGTTTCGGAGTTTGGGTGTTTTCTATGTATAATATGTATGTATTTACAAAAAAAAGTATATAAGTATTAATATCAGTTATCTAGTACCCATAGTACAAGCTCTGCTTAGTTTGGGACAAGATGGCGTTGTGTGTTAAAATGTTTGAACATATTTATTATTTATTATTATTATATATAGTCAAATTATCCAGAAAACTTAGGATGAAATACAATAATAGTACCGTGAAGAATGGCTCTTTTTAGGAATTACCAAAAAGAATGCATACTATAATATGGATATTTTTTTATTATTTGTTAGGAGGCAAACGAGTAGACATATCGCCTGAGGTAAGCGATTACCGCAGCCCATGGACACCCGCAACACTAGAGGTATCACAATTGCGTTGCCGGCCTTTGGGAGATGGGGAGCGGGATGGGGAGAGGGGTTGGGTATGGGCATCTGGTACCCTCACCCACTCGGTTAAACATAGCGCAAGCGCTATTTCACACCGGTTTTCTGTGATACCGTGGAATCATTCCGGTCGAATCGTTCCATTCATACCGAAACGTGGCTTTCCCACGTATTTCCTAATATATAAAAGGTTTTTGGAGAGACAGCCTTGGTTAGTCTACCACTGGACTTAGACTTTAACACAGAAAGGAGATTTTGGCCTGCCGTACCATGGCTCGGTCGACATAGTGTTTGTTTAAGTTTGCCTTATCTTTGTAGCGCTGTTGCCTAGAGTTGTTTGTTCCTATTCCTACGTCATATATTGTTTGAAGTAATTAAAAGAATTTATTCATAGATAAGCCTGACCTCAGCTATCTCAGCATATGTCAAATATGAGTCTATTATCGACCACGTAGTATTCGGTCACTCTTTATCTCATTGGAATTAAGACGTGATGTAAGCATTGTAGCAATAGGTTTTAGGATATATAATGTAGCTGTAAGTCGGTATCACCAGCCACATATTTCTATGTAAATTTTTAACCGTGGGAGAGCCACGCTTCGGCATGAATGGGCGGCTCGAGCGGAGTGATACCACGGCCTCACAGAAAACCGGTGTGAAACAGCGCTTACGCTATGTTTCATCGAGTGAGTGAGGATATCGGAAGCCCATGCCACAATTCTCCCCCTATCCCCCTCCCCATCCCCCAAAGGCCGGCAAACCACTCGTGACACCTCTGGCGTTACGGGTGCCCATGGGCGGCGGTAATCGCTTACCATCAGGCGATACGTCTGCTCGTTTGCCTCTTCAATCTGTTGATTGTACTTGTATTGACCCATAATGTCCCACTGCAGGGCTCAGGTCTCCTCTCAGGAGAGGGTTAAGGCCATACGTCCCCACGCTGGCCAAGTGCGGGTTCGGGACGTTTGCCCCTAATGCCATAAAAAAAAAATGTAATAATAGAGTAGTGAAGAGCATGAGTTCCTTCATAATAAATATTACTCACATCGTGCTCACCGTTGTTGTTATTCTATCTGATCTATAAGTTCGCTGTAGTTTTCATAATCGGCTTTTATGATACCCATGGGATAAATAAGATGACACTCCTTGTTCTTGTCTTCACACAGTACATTCCCGTATCTGTATTTGTTACTATTATTTTTATAATGAGATAGGGGGCAAACAGGCAGACGTGCAGCCTGATAGCAAGCGACTTACACCGCACATGGACACCCGTAACACCAGAGGCAAGTGCGTTGCCGGTCTATTAAGAAGGAGTAAGCTCTTTTCTTGAAGATTTGAAGGTCGTATTGGTCCGGAAATACCGCAGGTGACAGTTCACTCCACAGTTTCGTGGTGCGAGGCAAAAAGTTCCTTTAAAAGCGCACAGTTATGGACTGCCAACCATCTAGATGATGGTTATTATATCTCGTAATTAATCTTCTTTCTGTAAATATTTATTAATACAGATATTTTGAGTCCAAACAAAATCAATAGCTATATTTTAGTTTAGTGTTGGAATTTCCTTAAATGTATTTTTGTATTTTCCTGTTCATTTTTAGTTTGTTTTGCTGCATCTTTATATCATGGTCGATAAAGGTCGTTGTTACTGTCTAGATACATTGGAATGCTCCATTAATGTTCAATTTTCCTTATTTTCTACACGTTTAGGAATGCGTTGCGTTTTGCTGTTACAGCCACGTTTATGGTTACACTGTCATAAATTTACAACGTCCAATTATTATTCATTTAACTTTTACATCTAATTGAAGATAGTAGAGTAAAAGCAAAGGCATAAAGTTTTCAGCATTATCCAAATATTAGTATAGATTAATATTATGTTGGGCATAAAAAAGTCTATATTCATTTATATCAGTTGTTTAGTGCCCACAGCTCTATCGAGTTTGGAATTAGATGGCGTTGTGTCAGTAGTCCAATATTTTTTAGTGTCCGTATCATTTACGTTTATAAAGATGTATCAAGTTAACTCCCAAAGAACGCTATATTTGGTCAAGGATGATTTGTGATTGACTATGGGCTATTGTAACTTAAATAATTTCTGTCCCTATGGGTCACAAATTAAGAAGTGAAGAATGCAATGCTTCAAATTGGTTTTGACAATTTTTAATTGCTTACCCGTTGAGAAGTGGTTTATATTCTATGATGTTCCTTTTTTATCCGACTACGGCAAAACGAAAAGGAAGGGTAGTAGATTTGGCAGAAGGCAATTGATTTGTAAGAATGGCCCGGTTGCCATCTGTTATATATAATTCTTGTATCACATTGTTGCTAACAATGTACTCCGAAACTACGTAACCGATTATTAAGTTATTCTTTTTAAAATATATTACATATTTTGCTGACGTTTCCGAGATATAATAAACATCGCGCTTAGATCTATTGAAGCCTGATTGAAAAGAGTGCGTCTCTACGACGATGTTGAGTGAATCAGCTAGTAGACTATATAAATTTCATCAAAAGTTACGCAGTCGGGCTCTAGTTTTTAAACATTTTCTTCTCTTCTGTCCTCTAGTTTGGCCGTCATGTTTGAAATCACTAGACTAATAGCCCTGTCAATATAATGAAAATCAAAAATATTTTTTCCCCAGAGTTTTAATGGACACGTTAGTCACACCCCTATCGGAGCGTGCTGATGAGTGGAGACGTGGTGCGTGCGCTCCAGGCGCGCTCAGCCGCGAGCACGCTCGCGAATGCAAACGAGCTCGAGCCGAATTACGCCGCAGAGTCACCGAAGCACAACGACACGCGAGAAAGGCAAGGAGGGCGCCACCTGATGCTAAAAGAAGGAATGAAGTTTGTTTGCAGGTTAGATATACGCCAATATAATATTCTTAAAATCCTAAGGGAGTAAGTTTAGGAACAAAACTAAGTAAGTTTCTAGTTATTCCTGGAGTAGTTTTTGGAGGAGAGGGATCTAAAACTATCGTGTTAGGGCCCTCCTACATACAGACAGGGTGTCTAGAGCCAGACGCTTTGCTGGTTTTTAGTGGAAACACAACATACTTTCATGTCAGCACCATCGTAATTGATTATCGTAACGGTGGATAAATGAATAAGATTGAGTGATCAAACAATGTTAAATCACGGTCAAAAGATCAATTTTTGCCAATGCCAAATGCATATGAATGCTTTTGTATTGTAGTTAAAAAACCTTTATCTGTCTGCGTGTGCGTCTCATAGGTGTGGGGACTTTTATTAAGGGATAGTTATTGCAATAAAAAAGTAATTCAGTTCTATGCAACCTCAAAACACTCCACAGCTTTCGATGGAGAAAGAATGTTAAGAAATTTGAAAGATTACACTATTGATTCTGCAAAAAAATTATTTAATTGAGCTAGTTTTACGCTCTGCCCTATCTTTGTGAGATTTTGTTACAAATTCGTTAATTGTAATAAGAATAATAATAATGACTGAGTAAGCTTTAGTTAAAATGTCTTTAAATTTCTTCCAGGACATACAAGAACGCAAGCAACAGCTTGAGGAAATGGAGGAAAAAGCGGTGAAGGCCGCGCTGATTGAAGAACGTAGCCGATTCTGCCACTTTGTCTCACTGCTTAATCCAGTTGTGGTAAAATATTTGCTTAGTTTATTTTGTGCCATCACAAAATCTCTAAAATCGCAATTTGTGGCATTAGACTTTATTCGAGGACAATTTTACGTGGGAAAGCCACTTTTCAGCATGTATGGGCCGGCTCATCCGGAGTGATACCGCCGACATACAGAAATGTGAAACAGCGCCTGCGCTGTAATTCACCGAGTGAGTATGGATAACGGAGGCCCCTATCTAAACTGCTTCCCCGTACTTCTCCCCATCTCCCAAAAGCCGGCAACGCACTTGTGTCACCTCTGATGTTGGGGGTGTCCACGGGTGGCGATAATCGCTTACTATCAGGCGATACGACATCTCATTTTCCCAATATTACATAGAAAAAAAAACTTGTGCCTTGTTAAAATTGTCTCTAGATAAACGAATGTTTGAGATTCACGATACGTAACCGATTGTCAACTAGAAGCACAACTCCATTAATAAAATAATCAGGCTTGTAGCGAAGCAGGTCATCACTACAATTCATCCTGCGGGTGTCGTAACGGCCGAAGCAGTACAATGAGAATGAAAACTGGAAATAAAAGCTATACCAACCCACCTGGCCGGCGCAGTATGATACAAAAGTCGGCTCAAACCTCCTTTGTTAGGAGAGGCCTATGTTCTATAGTGGACTAGTCAAGTAAAGAAATAAAATTACAGTTCACGATATATTTCTTACAGGAATCTGAAGTGGCAATGCTAGCTGAAGTTGGCCATCTACAAGAGGGCAGTGAGCAACTTATCAGACACACTGCTGAGCCCAGGACATTGCCCGCCGCCAGTTTGCAGGTAAATTACTTTATGGGTATTTCTTTGGCTAAAAATATCGAACTAGTGCGTAAATAGATAAGACTTTAGAAGGACTTTCAGACTTTATAAATTGCCGAAGGTTATTTTTTTTGCAAATCTATATTTAATGTTGTTATCAATCAATCATCAGNAACAACGCTGTAGTGGGTTTTAGTAGTGGAGTGGAGTTAATGTTGTTAGTATGTCTATAAATATAAAACAAAGTCGGGTTAGTAACACAATTTACAAGCTAAGAATGGCTGGACCTACTTTAATGATGTCTGTTGTGGTGGATTTATCTTCTTTTCGCGTCAATCTCTAAAGCTAGTAAATTTATTTTTTGTGGTAAAATGTTAACCGCAGATCAGGAGTCACAATGAATAAATACAAAATTGAAACAAAACCTTCTTCTTGAAATCTTCGGTCTAACATTCTTCTCCTTGTATAGTAAGGTATAATTACAGGTAATAAGGTACAGGCTAGTACTCGTATACTACTAAATGCTATTGATGATGAAGATGACTAAAATCTCAGGCGAGACCTACGTCCAGCAGTGAATTCTTCAACGCTGACTATTATCTCAATACAATAATGACATTTCCTAACTTTTCCAGGTGATTTGTGATATCAAATCGTGCTACAGTGGTTGGGCGGAGAGTGGCTCCGCTCCACACTCCCCGTCGGCCTCGTCACGCCTCGGCAGCCGCAAGTCTTCTCTCACCTCCATCTCCTCGCTCAACAGCCAGTGCTCCGACCATCAGCACGGTAAGGAATCTTGGAATCTACCCAAATTAAAAATATTACATAAAAAAGTACGACCAGCTTCAGTTCTATCTACAAACACACCCTTTCCTCAATTTTAACTCTAAAGGGTATGTAGGTATAGTATATATTTAATTATCTTATTTAATGCATATCATTTATATTTAATGTAGATTTATCTATAACTTACAAAATTTAATCTCTTTGCACCTACTTCATCCTATTTCTACATCACCTGAAGGTCGACTGGAAGAAAATGCCTCATGGCATTGAGTTGGCCTTTGTACATGTGCATTAAGTGTTAATAAATAAATAAATAAAATAAAGTAGACCACTAAAAGATGATGCTGAAGACCCTTAAGGGTAGATCGTTATGATCTTATTCTATTTAATTGCGGGCTTTTTCCAAATCAAAGCATGAATGATGTAGTTCTGAGGTAGCAAATCGAATCGATAGATATGAAGTTTAGAAATCATTCGATTCTAATCAAAAAGACAATGCAGTATGGTGAGCCTAGTGAGAGGTTTTTCAAGCCTCGCTTAAAAACCATGCTGATAGGAAAACACGTGCGCTGGTAGTGAGTTCCAGGCTTTAACTGCTCTGCAGAAGAAGGAAAAGTCGAACCGTTCACAATGTAGTGTATATATTGTACAAAAGAATCAACAAATGATGAACCTTCCAGGTGTATCTGGTTCCACAGTGAGCTGCTCCACTCCGATATCTAACGCTTCATCAGCCGGCACTATCCCGGCACCCAGCGAGTCCCAGCACTGTCTCACTCAGGTATAGCCGAACAAACAATTACTTAAGTATTTATTTATCACTTTTGTGGTAGAACATTGATGTGATAGACATTGTGTGCGTGTGACAGTAGATAAATGTCGATTAGTAGAGAAGACAAAATTCTGGCTATTTCATAACGAACTCAATACTAAAATATAGTGGTTGACACGGTTTTTAAAAAAGTCTATAAGGAATACATTGGTTAATTTGCTTTGTTTAATAGATTAGAAATAAGTGAAAACTTGTACATTACGTGATAAAAAATAGCTTAAAAAATCCGTGGTTTTATGGAACATATTATATTATTGATATTGTGTGAGTTACTTCGAAACAACGTTATATAAAAAGTGACGGGTACGATCTTCTGTGAAATAGAACACTGACTAGAGTAAACCTGAAACATGAAAGCCATACAGATGATTTATAAATATGTAGTTCTTTGTGCCCTCCGAATGATAACTTATCAAATTTATTTATTAAGTATCTGAATATGCGACCGTAGATATTAGTGTAAAGGCAAAGTATCGCTTGTAAAGAAAGTTTTTTATTTATTTGGCCAATTTTTTGGTCTGTAATTTTTTTTCGAATGGTCCTTATCTTGATGTCTATTTCGACACCAAAGTAAGGTTCCGTTCGTATATATTTTTTTAGTATTTTTTTTTGCTTTTCTGCTTAATATTTTTATGTATCCGTCGTATAGTCCGCGTTCCGGTTGGCAAGCGTATGCAGCGCTGACTCCGGATTTCGCTCACAAGATACCCTACAACGACGCTCGCTCTACGTTGACAATGTAATTTTTATTTTATTTTGCTTTTATTTTTTGCTTCTGTTTTGTAGGAAACTGCTTCCATTTTATTCCTATGAAAAATATGTTTAACACTTGCATCTTTAAAAAATGATTTCTACTGAACGGCTGGTTCGTTCGCATGACCGCTGGCGCTTTTCGCAGCAAGCGATCATATCTGTACTTGGTAAAACCAGACTTTGAACATTGCGTACACTGCTTAATATCTTTAATGATAGTAAAATGAGCCATTCAGTGGATATCATCCTTAATTTAGATTAAGCTAATATGATGCAAGGCGAGAAAGGCGCTCATAGCCCAGTTGCACTCGGTGATTATAAACAATCACCGAGGGTAAGCAACGATGGCGCGGTCAGTACCTGGATGGGTGACCGCTGGTGGCATGTTATCACGAGCGTCTCCGGAATTTGGAGGTCACGTTAAGGTTGTTATCATTGGATAACAGTCGTGAAGCTTAGTTGGAGGCCTTTGGGCGGCTTAAAAAAAACATCCAACAGTAAGGTTACGTAGTCACAATGTTGTCTTGCCAGTTCCCAACTCGCACTTGGCCAACGTGGGGACGTATGGCCTTAACCCTCTCCTGAGAGGAGACCCGAGCCCAGCAGTGGGACATTATGGGTTGTTGATGAATATGATGTAATGAAGTATCAGTTGCTAGTTGGCGTTCATTTCGCATCTCGAAAGATAACATTCGGCGTTCCAATTGGTGAAGACTTCAATGCGGCTCAATCGTAACGCTGAACATTATTATCGAAACGAAAAAGTAGGTATGAAATATACTAGCAACTAGGCCATAGTCCTATAAATATTAATTTGGTAAAAGTTTCTGTCTGCACTTTGCAGGGTTCTGACAATCAGAGCGTAAGCAGCGAATGTATGACCCAGACGAAGAGTAATATCGAAGATGATCATCCCGATGATAGCCATGATGTCATTGGTAACGCAGGTACGTATTTCATCATCATCACCCTGAAACAGTCCTCTGCTGGACATAGATATCTTAGAAAGGAAGTTTTGGCCTTGCAGATTAACGGGCTTTCATGCCCCTCAAACATAATTCCAGGATCTTCCGACTTCACAAAGGGATCATGGTGTTATAGCCAAGGCCCGACGGTTGATGTAGAGAAGTTGTAAATATGCTAACCAGCAAGAGGATTTCTGTATCGCGATATAAGATTAATAGTTACTCCGTAGTTCGGTGTGTCTTCGATAGATGGCGCTATAGTATGTTTTTGTAGTGATATACAATGAAATTGATACCGGCCTACTATATCGCACTGGTCAGATAGTATAGGGCTATTATCAAGTTTTCGTTCTCTTTGCACGTTTACGTACGTACGCTTTTTCCTCCTTTAGTCATCTTTTATAACAACCACCCGATGAATAGTATGGTATAGTAGTCACAATCTGTCACTACATGGAATGTAAAAGACCATAATAAGTACTTGTTTATGTGTTTCATGTAGAACTAAGTCATGGTACTAAATATAGGTTATTTTTGCAGCGTCAGCGACTTGGCCTGATTTAAAAGACACAGCTCAATTCGAGAGGGCAGCATCCGCTATCATGGGTGGTAGGCCACACACTATTTCAGCTGGTAACATTTTTTTTGTTTGTTCATTTCATGGTTACTTTTATTTGATACTTATTTATATGAAAGCATTCAGCATTCGTGTCATCATGATGCAGAAGCATCGCTAGGCCGCCATGGTGTGGGTCACCATGTAGCATTGTTGCATTGCCAGCATTCCTAATGAGTATAGTGACCACCACTCTTGGATTCTGCCTGGCAGAGTAGAGTTAATTTGGCAGGCTCGTATATATGAATTACATTTTGGTCGTATTAGTTTTGTAATTTTTTTGCGATTTTATTCATTAGCCAGCATAATTTGAACTGTCATTTCTGTATCAAGTACTTAATATGTTATATATATACTAAACTAGATTAAAGACAGACTAAACTAGATTTAGCATGATTTAGTGGTGAACTAGACGCATCAACTGCTGGACTTATGCTTCTTCTGAGAAAGGAGGTTAAGGCCTCCTAAACAATGCAGTCATTCAGTAGAAATCATTTTTTAAGAGACGGTCATAGCCCAGGTATATCAGGTGGTCAGTACCTGAATGGGTGACGTATTAACTTGAGCGTCTCTGTGATTCGGAGGTCACGCTAAGCAATCGGTCCCGGTTGTTATCATACGAAATCAGTCGTGAAGCTTAGTTGGAGGCCTTTGGGCGGCTTAAAAAAAAATCCAACGGCTAGATTACGTAGCCATAACGTAGCCTTGCCAGTCCCCAACCCGCACTTGGCCAGCGTGGGGACGCATGGCCTTAACCCTCTCCTGAGAGGAGACCCGAGCCCAGCAGTGGGACATTATGGGTTGTTGATTGATTTGATTGATTGAAACCATGCAGGCCAGACAGGTTGGTATACGGGATGGTGTCAAGGCTTTCATCTCTTTGCGGTGTTTTGTCCTGCGGTTTGCTCCTGTAGTTGGCTCTTCATACAGACATTTAAATTTTTTATTTTATGAAATCGCGGTCGAACTTGTAGATGTATCGCCTGATGGTAAGCGATTAACGCCGCCACCAGAGGCGTCACAAGTAGGTTGCCGGCGTTTCGGGGATGGGGAGGAGGATGGGGAGGGGTTGGGGTATGAGCCTCCGGTATCCTAACTCACTCGGTGAAACACAGCGCAAGCGCTGTTTCACACCGGTTTTCTGTGAGGCCGTGGTATCATTCCGGTCGAACCGGCTTATTCATGCCGAAGCGTGACTCTCCCACTGTAAATGAAACATTTAGAGTAATATATACTTTTTCAAATATTCTTTGCGTCGTGGTAAACCCCCTGGCTTGATGGGACGACTTACGTAAGAGGGCTGGCAGTGACTGGATGCGGAAAGCAACAGACCCGGCTCTGTGGTGATCCCTGGAAGAGGCTTTTGTCTAGTAGTGGACTGCAACGGACTGATGATGATGATGATCCCTTAAAATAAATATTAAATAATTTGTTTGTATTGTAGTTATCGTGGTAAAGGGTAGACTATGTCCTTCCTCAGGAATCAAAGTACTCGTATCTCTATGCCAAATTTCATTGAAATCCGTGCAGCGGATTAGCCGTGAAAGCGTAACAAACAGACAGAAACAGCGCGTACTTCTTCTTAAAAGAGCGGCAACGCACTTATGACGCATCTGCGGGTGTCCATCGGCGGTGGTGGTCGCTTACCATCAGATACGTCAGTTCGTTTTCCCCCTATTCAATAAAAAAGACAGTACCTTTCGAATTTATAATAGTATAAATACTTGGTACCGTTTGACTGCCTACCCTCATCAATCAATCATCAGCCTATCGCNGTAGTGGAGTGGAGGGCCCTCGATATGTCATCGAACATATCCTCCACCTCATCGTCTGAGTGAGCCGAGGTCGGTGCGTACACTTGTATTACCTTGAGGCTATACCTCTCGGTAAGCTTGACAATGAGGTACGCTACCCTGTTCGACACACTGGAAATTTCCACAACGTTGCCAGAAAGCGACTTGTTTACCAGAAACCTACCTACCCTCATTATTTACATATCGCTAGTGATACTTCACATCTGGTACCTATTTCATTTATGAATTACAACCATCCAGCCAGGTAGACCTGGCATATAATGTAATCTTTCCATTTTATGTTGTTGTGTCTGTTTCAGCGTATGAACGAGGCCACCCCCGGCCGGCCCTCAGCGTTCACACGTTCACTCACTCCGAACAAGAGATGTCCCAGCAGAGGGACGGAGGAGGGATATACGCCAGACCTCCTTTGCCTACTGTGAGTTACTACATTTTGAGAATCAATGTATTTTACTAAATATTATCGGACATCTAACACTCATCTAAACAGAGCTGACAACTGATATAAATACATAAATACTTTTTGTTAATACATAAATGATGTACATAGAAAACACCCAAACTCCGAAACAAATATTTGCAGATCATACAAACATTTGGTCCGACCCGGAAATCGAATCCGAGACCTTAGCACAGCAGTTGCAAACACTGCCACTACGCCACTGAAGCATTATATAATTTTAAAGGTGGTATGGCACTTGTGGCTCTTGTTTTGCAGATATCTATGGGTAGCGGTAGTCGCTTACTATCAGGTCAGATCCCATCTAATCGATTACCGTTTATAACTCCCACCCCGCTTAAAATAACATTTATATTTTTTCTCTATACTCGATGAATTTAATGGCATAGTGGAACTTTGCTGAGATCGCAGTTTCGATTACCGGGACGGGCCAAATTTTTGTATAATCTGTGAATATTTTATTCGGAGTTTGGGTGTTTTCTATGTATGTATTACGAAAATATATCACTGTCATAGTATAAGCTCTACTTAGTTTGAAACTAGATGGCGTTGTTCGCCAGGTATCCGAAATATTTATCTATTTATTATTATATATAATTGTGCCTACAGAGATGCTCATCACTCGAGCGGCCGGCAGTGCCGACCAAGTCGGGCAACGCCAACACCTGCCAACAAGAGTTTAAACCGACTAAACCTTCATCGTTGCCGCCACATCTTACTAAAGGTACACTTTATTGAAGTTTCTTCTTCATTATAACACCTATTTGTTGTCCGTCTGTCTCGGAAACGGGTGGAGGTAGCGAGTTCTTGTTTTATATTCGAACCTGCTAAGTTGACTCTACCCTGCCTGTTGGAAACCATGAGCACATTCCAAGAGTCACCATCCTCATTGCTCTTGCAGATAATGCAACTTGCAGCATGATGATCTACACCATGGTGGCCTATTGACATGTTTCTGCATCATTAGACCTTCGGTCTCGTACTCACCAACGAAAACGACAACACGAGTTGAAACTAAAACCATATACATAGATCTGCTGTCTTGTCCTTGAAAAAAAATAACTTATAAGTTAACTTAATTTTCTAATATGACCATTCGTACTACACAACGCTAGTTTCCGTTAGAACATAGTTTTATTATATTTTGTCTGCCAACCCAAAAGCACTATATTAGACCAGTTCTATTTTTTTTTTTCAGAAATTGTCGAACGATACTTTTCTTGACACAATTACAATGTAATTGAAACCTACTCATAGATGACATAAGGTAGTGAATGTAAATATATCTATGTGCGGCCTACCTCACAAGATTTCTAAACCAGCCTGAGGATGATTTGTAGAGAATACCCTGGGTATTAAGCCCACCGATGTACAAAGTATATAAAGTTATTAATAAATATTATTGTTACACAGAAATGCCACAAGCTCTGTACGTGAATATGTCGGAGTTGGCAACACTGGCCGCTTCCCGTGCTCAGCAACACAACGTCGAACATCCACAGCAAGAAAAGGTAAGTTTATTTTTTTCAAGGTAACTGCCACATTAGAACAAAAAAAAAACACCGAGACTCAAAGCGATAATTTGTGGATCCCACATAGTTTTGTCACATTCCGGGGTTGAACCCACAACACTCAGCACAGTAGAAAGCGGTGAGGTGTCAGCTCCTCCACTGCGCCATCCGTGCAGTAATTCAGTCTGTAGTCCTTAGCTTAGATAGTTTAGCAATCATCCAGTCGTTCCTAAAAAAAATGTCTTTTTTAAAAAGAGCTTGTCAGAGACATGGTAAAACAAACGAAAATGAACTCTATTGTCAGGTTCTTAATGCATAATTTCTTAACTATTATATAATTATTAATTTTAAGAGAATTGTAATAAAATACTATCGAAATCTCCTTTTTGGAGCAGTTCAGTATACATATATATCTTCGGTATTGTCCAACACAGTTTCAAAGAAAATCTGTTGAAATAAAAACAAAACTCTGTTTGAAATTGAAGTATAAAATGTATATTTCAGCCAAAAAGTCTACGTTAAAGTTCACACCTGATTCTAATTAATCAAGATATTCAAACAACATAATACATATGTATTCTAAATACTATCAACAGTTTGACGTCTTAATCAAATACGGACTAAAATTGTTTAAAACACTCATACCGACTTGATCCTTCTGTCATTCCTCAACAAAAAAAAAACTCAAATCCTCTTAGTAATCGTCACACCACAGACAACAAACTTTTAAGAAGAATGAAAGCGTTAAACACTTTCTTAAAATAGGAAATGACTAAAGTCAATACAAAAGTAGAGTGAATGAATGATGTGATGAATGAAACTGAATGATTATTGAATGAATGAGATGAATGAGTGAAGGGAAAGAAACTGTATTAAGAATTTAGAGAATAATCGATGCTGATGAACTATTTCATGAGCATGGCAATGGCATAAGTGAAAAGTGAATAACTCAAGGTATTTTTAAGGATCCTCTCAATGAACGGGTCGCTGTGTTTTGAATGTAATGTAAGTATTAACCGGTAGTACACTGAACTAAGTCTCGATTATGGCTTTCAGTTTAAAGTAGCTGTAATCGATGTATTTTAAAACTCTAGGGGCCTTGTGTGAAATTTATTCACTTTAACTCGATCGTTAAAATAAACGAATTGTATTTGACCCGAACATAAATCTTCACCAATCGTAATGCCAAACACTCGTCTTGGAGACCAAATTGATGTGCTATAAACTCACACTAGACTGTGTTCCGAACATTCTGTTGACTGTTAAAGAACGTGTTATTTATGTATATACAAAAATAAGATCAATGATTGATGACTCAAGTCATTATTATTCTAAAATTATCTACTATGCTATAGGTATCATGTGCTAATTGCAATCCCTGTACAATATGCTTATCCAATTTGGATATTATGTAATTATTTCCATAGTTTGTTTTTTAATTGTTGGCAAGGAGTTCTTAATTAATATAATATTATTGGCGAGTGTCAAACATTCTCATATTCGTCGCTGTGTCAAAGACGTACGTCGGCTTATCTCGTCTTACACGTGTAGATCTGGAATAGAAAAAAAAATATATATACAATACGAGCCGAGTACCGCGGATAACACCGCTGGGCAAAGCTATCTGTTAGGGTAAGTCCAGACAAAATCGGGCCAGCTGTCCTATAGATTGGACGGAAGACACGGATAGACAGTTTGACAGAAATAATAAAATTTTGGTTTTTTGATTTAAGTACTGATAACAGATACTTAAATTTAATTTATTTACATACATTAAATATATATGTACGTTTATATTATTATTATTGTTAGTTAGAGACGCCTTACAAAAATGGCCAAGCGAATACCCGCCCCGCATCCCGTAAACTATCAGAAGGGCCATTATTATCGACGATTTGTCCATATGTGGTTGCATATAGTTCCATATTGTAGTAGCAGAGATAGATTATTACTGATAATCAAGTTAACAAAAATACGACTCTAAGAAATGGACCAAATTAACATGCGACAACACTTTCTACCAGCATTCAAATAAAAAAAGAATCATCAAAATCGGTTCACCCTGTTGAAAGTTCTGAAGCAACAAACATAAAATATACAGTCGAATTGAGAAATCCCTCCTATTTTGAAGTTGGATAAAAAGGCCGTAAGTGTCTGGTCTGTGGAATGTACATAGGAAACATAGTTGTTGTGTAAATGTTTACAAGAAAATAATCTTTTGACGTATATTATGTAAGATTTTATGATTTAGAAATAAATTGAGTATATTAATATATACGATGCATGAGATATAGATTATACGAGTAAATAGTTAGACTCGTCAACCTTCTTCTATGCATAGGTCTGCCAAAGCGAGTGTACTCTGCCTAATGAAAAGCATGAGCAGAATTCAACAGTGGTGGTCACCATACTCACACATACTGCTAATGCAGGCAATGAGACAGCATAGTGACCCATACTAAGATGGCCTTTTGAGATGCGTCTACATCGTTGGGCCTACGGTCTCACACTCACCAACGAGATACGAGCACGAATACTGTCACTTTAGGTTGGTTTTCTGTGAGAGGGTGGTACCGCCCCGGTCGTAATCAGCGTGCCCCTACTACCTTGAAAATCTAACTGCAACCGTTTGAATACTTAAATAAAGACACAACTTTTGGAAAACCACAATACTTACACTTTATCCCAGTTGAATTTAGAAGCGAGCGCTTCAGATATTTGTCCCTCCTTTAACTGTTTCTTGACGACCCTTTCCACGAGGCGCAGTGATGAGAACAGCGTCTGGACATTGCTTGGCTGTCGGTTGCGGGAGGTTGTCTGGAACATACATACATTTTCTTATAATTTCTGTTGATAACGGGACTTATACGCGATTTTTTTTCAAGTTACTAATACCTTATATATCCTGACATTTCGAGGGGGTTATACCATTGGAGTCACCAAACGTCGGGATATAGGAGGTATCGTAATTTTTTAAAACCAATACATAATATTCTCGTGTTGCGGTGTTTGTAGTTAAACTCCAGCGAAACGACTAGACCGATTTTTATGAAATTTTGTGTCATCATCATCATCAATCAGACATCTATTTTTCATCTCCTAAATGTTAATGGTAGTCCCCTCCTATATTTTTATAGCAAAGCAACGTTTGCCGGTCAACTATTAATTATATATAGCAGTATGTTTCAAAGTTTGACTACACGGTTGGCCTAGTGGTTTCAGTGGTCCCCCACAACTGTATCCCTACGTTGTCGTCGTGTGGGGGCTTGCGTGGGTCGATGATCTCTGGGGCTGTGCCGGTAGAGCCACTCATGCCGGATTGGCCCAGAGGGAGACTCCAGACGAAATGGGATACCAGATGGAGTCTGACAGTAGACTGCCGCGTTGATGACGTGCAGACGTCATGTCGCATTCTAATTGTCCCTCTGCTCTAGCAGAGGGCGGATTAGAGTGCAAGCAGGTCCTCAATTAAGAGGAACCAGGCGAGCTCGGTGTGTACTCACACTGCCTCCGAGCGGGTAACACAAGAGCTAGTCTTGTGTTGCCCTCGCCGCTACAACGTAATCCCACTAGGCTGTCGAGTTAGGTCAAGTCTCTGACTCGACTGGGACCGTGGGTCTTGGCTTAACCGCCCGGACCGCGAGGAAGAAAACCTCTATAAAAA
>PKRV01001041.1:1179211-1191856 GCA_003709505.1 Hyphantria cunea
AAAAAAAGTGGTTTCAGTGGTCGCCACACCACTTGGGTGGGTTCAAATCCTACATGGGACAACACTTTGTGTAATCCATAAATTGTTGTTCTAAGTCTGGGTGTACTCTGTGTCCGTTTCATGTATGTTTGTAAAGATCCCCGCGACTCAGAAATGTATATTCTTAACGCGGGAGTTGTCTTTAAAAAAAAAAGTCACGAAATTCTAGAAACAGTTTTCTTAATACGTTTAATTGGACCGTTTCTTACTTAGGCTTTTTATAAAGTGTCATATGATAACAATTAACTCTAAATATTTCAATCTTAAAACTATCCTATTAATATTTTAGACCCGAAAATTAAATTGTCTCTGTATCACGCTTTCACGATTAAATTGCTGCAATTTGGCATGGAAGTACTTTGATTCTTGAGGAAGGTCATTGGTTACCTTCAACGAGACTCTGATAAGCAGAGCCTGCGCTACATAACCAGACTTCTACTAAACCTAGTTAATTATAGATGAATTACACACAAACAAAGATAAAACGGTCGTGCTCATAACATAATATTAGACCTAATTGGAAACTAAACCTATGTCCTTAGGGCTTAGCTGTTACGTTCACTATCCAATAAGGCCGTCCGTAATATGTCTACATGTACAAAATAAGAAGTCTGTAGTCAAATTTTCATTCATAGACTAAAGAAGAGAGTAAATATTCATACAAAAAGGTTAATAAAATTGAAGTCTGTTCGTAGTTTTAAAATAACAACTTGTCATTAAATGCATATGAAAGTATATACGGTGCTGACATAATTTTTGTTAAACTTTTGGCCGTCTGTTTGTCTATTTGTTCCGGCCAATCTCTGGAACGGCTGACTGATTTTGGCAGACCTTTCTCTAACAGATAGCAGATGAGTGATGATATAAGGAGTAACTTAGGCTTCTTTTATTTTTGACTACCTTTGCTACGCGGCGGTACACGCAGTAGTTCTCGTAAAGGTGCAATAACAAACGCGGGTAAAATCGCGGGGCTCAGCTTGTAGCAAATGAACATATTTTTTTCTTTCCAATATAGGAATCGTTCCAAATATTATATTTACCTAACTTTGTCAGAAGTCTGGTTTATACCGTGGGAGAGCCACGCTTTGGCATGAATGGGTCAGCTCGACCGGCCGCACAGAAAACTGGTGTGAAATAGCGCTTGCGCTGTGTTTCACCGAGTGAGTGAGGATACCGGAGGCTCATACCTCCCCTCCTCTCCACCCCCCAAAGGCCAGCAATGCGGGTGTCCATGGGTGGCGGTCCATCGTTTACTATCAGGCGATACGTCTGCTCGTTTGCCACCCATTCCATAAAAAGAAAACTTGGACATAGAGCTAGTAGAAACTATGGTTTACAATGAATTATGTATTATGAAATTATTTTATAATGTTAACGTTAGTACAACTGCACCGTTGCCTGTTATCGCATTAGAAATTATGGCCTATGGCTATGCATATTGAACCGTACGTACACATGGTATGAGTTTTTAAGTGTTCTTATTCTTTCAGCAAATTATAATTTCTTATGTTTTTTCTTTTTCTTAAACTGTTTCAATAAAATACCAACACACTGTTAATATTATCTTAACACTACCGTCCGTGGTTAAGAAATGACTCGTGTGGAAAAGAAGATATATGTTTTAGTCCACATCATAGTCCACAGCCCATAATAGTCTATTATTAGACTGGCTGGTTTTGGCCTGCCCGCTGGCTAGTATTGGCATAGGGTGGTCAGACCGTTTAAAAGTACACACACATACAAAACACGCGTACAGGTATAGGGTTTGTCTCAAGTTTTATTTTTCTTCACATCACACATACATTAAAATAAAAATACCTTACCATAATCTCGACAGCGTCAAATAGTTTCCCCATCTCCTTTCTCTCTCTGTCGGTAAGAGTCGGGTCCTCCCAATCAAAGATTTCACTCTGTTTCAACTTGCTCTTGATCTTCTCCAACGTTATAGGCGCTGATTGGTCGGGTATCTCCCCTGATTTGTAGGCCGCTTTCATTTCAGCTTGTGCGTTAAGAGGACTGAAATCGGTATATAATATTTTGATACAAGTCACAGTCAAGATAGATTCTTCTGGCTAACCCACCCAACTTCCCTGCATCTATCAGAAAGAATATGTTTTGTAACTTTTGTAACATTTTTCATTGATACTCGGCTCTTATTGGCCCTAACGTCTCAATAGTTTTTCGTACGTCTATCATAACCTTAAATAACTTATACAAAGTTTTATGAGACTTTTGAGACCACTTTTAGATCACCAAAATGAAGGTGTATACGAATTTAAAGCTTATTAGCTTTCAATCCGACATTGGTCCCTTTTTTCCGCTTAAATGTCTGGACTAGGATCTGCCATTCTCATTTAAACCCAACCGGTACAAAACTATTTGAATATCTATGTACAATAAAGAGATGTACCCTTATTATTATACTCACCATGCCCAATTTATCCGAATGTTGACAGCCAGTCTGAAATAAAATATAATATTGAATATCATTGCGTAAATGTTTATAATCAACGATTTTTTGGAACAATAAAGTCATAATATATTTATAAATACGTGAAAAAAACTCTCAGTGCTCTTTTGAAGTAAGAATGTAATATTTGGAATATTAAAGTTCAAATGTAGAAGAAACAAAGCTAAAGTATTTTCCAAATCAATTGGTTTTCATTGAAGCGAAAACGGCTCAAAAAACTACATTAGTAAGTACGATTTATCATGATTTATAACTTCTCGACTTATGACAAGTCAGCCATTAGTATTTTAATACATTATTAAAACACCACATCTTTTTATGTATTTGTTCTTGAGTTTAAAGGTTAAAAGGAGTCCTGGGTAAAGTCTATAAAGCGCTATATTTCTTAGAATATTATTATACGACGATTGTATTTAATGAAGTCAAACGTTTATCTGCTTCTTTTTTCGTAGTTTCTGGAAGTTATCTATGTCCAGTAATAGAAGAGACCTAATAGTATTAGGCGAAGTGGTCGCTGAAATCACAGCACCATATGTTTAGTCAAGTAAAGGTGGTACTTAGTCATCCAATTAGATCCTTTGACGTAATGCAACACTGTTGTTATTATTGCTTTCTAAATGTTGGACATGTTTGTTTTCCTATGAAGGAATGTTCATTGTTTCGTTGCTTATGTTTACTTCTAGTAGGTCTCCTGGCTTAGGTGGAAACATTGGATATTGTCAGCTTATCTATCGGGTTCCACCCTTTCTGGGATTCCTGTGATACACTATACTCATACGTTTTTTCGCTATACTAGTTTTTTAAAGCAGCTCGTAGCAGTGTGTATGTCGGTAATAGCTATTGATCAGTATAGTTTGCTCATTTAGTGGACTCTTAAACCACCCATGGAATGAACAGTGGTGATAAACTCTTTCCTTCCTTCTATAATGAAGGACTATTGCGAATCTATTTCATGGAATTCATTCTTCTTTCTTTCCTTTTCATCTACATCTATTTCTTATTTGTCAGCATCGTCTAATTCTTAAAAAGTACGAACACACGCAGCATGCGTGTTTCTCTCCTATCACGATCCCTGGTTATTTAAGCGGGACGTGAAAACGCATCACACTAGGCCACTATAGTGCGAGTCACCAAACTGCATTGTCGTGATGTTTGGTGCTTGGTGCATAACGTTCGAATTGAGAATGATGACTACCGTTGTTGAATTCTACATGTTTTCATCAGGCAGAGAGGAGTCGTTTTGGCAGCTAATACTAAAAAACGCAGATTCAAGCACAGTTTTCATAAAAAAAAAACACCGCGTCACAAAGTTTTTTTTTTGCTGTCATAAAAATCTAATCTAGAATTCCAATACCGCTATTACAGATATCAACAAAACTATACTCACAGTATGTGAATAAAAACAAATACTGTGTTCCCAAGCATGACGTTTTATTTCACTCAATATATCACAGCTTAGCTATTGATTAAATTATACACGAGATCAACACCGAATGAACTGTCTGCGTCCGCCGTTTGAAATGAAATGCGTTATATTGCGAACTGTGTGCAGATTATATCGATATATACTTATGTAGGCATACTCATTCTGTTCCCACGTAGTAGCGCAACTAAATGATTTTGATCGTTTATGGATGATTTGTTGTGACAAGGAATGTTCAGTTGTAAAGGTAATTAATATTTACTAGCATAATCCAAGTATATGATTACATGGCGATTGGTTGTTATTGAGCTTAAATACGAATAAAACAATAGTGATTGCCACTTTGTCATGATGATTCATGATAAGGAAAGCTACTTTACATCTACAACTGACCAGCGCACCTAGATCTGCGTTAAAAATATAAACGTAAAGCAATCCTTTATTCCCCTTTTTAGGAAATATATTCTAAAACGGTCCAGCCGTCCTTTTTCTTTGTTAAACCTTTAATATTCTATCTATTCTGGTTTCAAATATTCGGTTAGGTTCAAATGCCACCTTAATCTGTTTGCTCATTGAGCTATTATATTATCGTTATTAGCGGCAACTTTTGTAAGTCCACTACTATACATAAGCCTCTACTACGAAAGGCCTGGCCTGGTACTGGCCAGAAGGGTATGTAGTATAGTTATAGTATTATATGAGTATTTGGCACGCCTTTGTCTGCACTTTTAGAAACAGTGGAGTGAACATATATATATATATATTAATGTGTGTGTGTGTGTATATATATATACACACATTAACTTTTGCCGCAGCTCTGTCCTCTTGTATATCGGTTATCGTGATAAAGAGTGGCCTTTATTCTTTCCCATCATCAAAATATCTAAATGCCTAATTTAATTGAAATCGGTACAGCGGTTTAACCGTGAAAGCATAACAGACAGGCAAACTTACTTTCGAATTGATTTTATTAGTACGTATTTCTTCTTCAAAGTATCAAAACCTCGTAGCAGTTTATTAGATAGTGTTCATAACCTCATGCCATTGTTCGCGTTCATGAAAACTTTGATTAAATACGGTACAGTAACAATGTGCATACATTTCGGTACTGTGTCCATTTTAACAATACAAACGTTGTGTAATAATATTTATTTTATCAATAATAACGGCTCTGCAATATTTTGCTACATTTATTTTTAAAGTTCATCTTCCTGCTTGTATGATACATAATAATGTAATGCCTCATATTAATACATATCAGGGCTCTCTCTAAAATATACAGTACCTGAATGACTGAGTTTTGCTCAGTATTTTTATTGGCAAATTTTCTAAAAATTAATCCTAGGTATATCGATTTACTCGAAACCCTCTACATACCAAATTTCATGAAAATCGTTGGAGTTGCTTCTGAGATTTGAATTATATATATATACAATAATTTCTCTTTTAAAGGTATTACATAAATAGATTATGTGGTTTAGTAAAGGATCTAACCAATAAATTATAATAAATCAATTTGTTGTCCCTCATAATACTTTCTTATGCTAGTGTACAAAATGCTACTATAATCAGGTAACTTCGTGAGAGACTCGTGCGTGTAGTAGATACAAAAAATTCTAGCAAAAACAAACATCTTCTAGAAATGACCAAATTGAAACGAGACCACACGGAAAGCACCAGATTTCAAATAAAATTAGAATTATGAAAATCCGCTCACCCAGTGCTGAGGTAACAAACAAAAAATAAAAAAATCCTGTCCAATTGAGAACCACCTCCTTTCTTGAAGTCGGTTAAAAACCTGTAAAATTACAGGACGTGTATGTGTTAACTTCCATATAAAAAAATTTAGACAGTGATAGAATAGAACAAAGGGAAAAAACATGTTAAAAATGTATTTGGAAACCATAACCATTTCTAAGTGTTGTTCTGTGTGTTTGGTTGTGTATATTTGGTATTCTTTGAAGTGTGAGAGCTCATAACAACTCACAATTATAAGTCACAAGTCAAAAGTCAATTGATAAAATAGTCAAGAGAAAACTTTTGTTTAGTTTAGCTTACTGAAGAGTTTTAGAATATTAACTGTTTCTTCTTAAGGATAAATGGTAGACGTACGATAGGAATTTATAGAGCGAATGTATATGAAAGTGCCGGCAGAGGTCATCCACGGCGACCATTTACAGACCAAATTGGTGATGGTATGAGGACGAAGCAACAGACGTGGGTAAAGAACGTAGTAAGTGGAGATCAATTGTCTCTGCCCACCCCGATGGCAAATGCGCGCGGTGTTCACGAACAAAATATTTTATAATTTACTACAAACATGTTTATATTATGTGTCGACAGATGGCGTTGTGCCATTCGCCTGAGTCGCGCTATTATGGTTTTACTTGCTGTAGTACAAGATGCTTTGATATGCTTAATAAATAAGCTAGATCAGAATACAGTGCTCTTATTGTTTCCCTAGTATTCACAATCAATTCAGCGCTGAATAGTTCAAGGAGGACATATTTACGCTAGTGGTAACACATGGCTTTATGTCAAGTAATCTACTATTAAACAAATCTTTCTATCAGGTATGCTCCGAGAGTAGTGCAAGTGAATCTTCTCTAGAGTCATCAAGCGGGTACGGCAGCCAGGGCGCTTTCGCCGCCGAAGACCACGCTCACCAACACCAAGTGCAGCACGCTGATGGTAAAATATACCCTATGTTTATATGTATAAAGTTATGTTTAGTTTGATTAGATTAGATTTCGTGAGTGTTTTTTGGGGAGTAAGTTATGAATGCATTAATGAAAATTCAATTCGGTTCAAGTTTATCTAAAAATTAGCTGACCCAACGAACTTAGTGGCGCCATATTTTTTTCGTGTTTTTTTCTTTTAATTTCCGTTAATATTGTTTTAATACTTGGTGTCTATAGAATATTAAAATTTAACCCACCTCCACCCCACTCTAATTTTCTTCTATAAAAACGTTTCCCTGACCATAGCCAACACCTAAATAAGAGAATTGTCCAATTTGATGCAGTCGATCAGAAGTTATGCGCGTACATAAAATACATTTCGGTGATTTATTTCATTTATGTAGATTAGATTGTACCCTGCAACGCCTTGTTTTTTTTACATTTAAGAGAGAATTTGAACAAAACTGACACAAAAATATAAATAAAAACAATCTTCGAAGTGGGTTGCATACCGTGTCAAAATTTGACCCAAATCGAACCAGAATATTTTTTAGTTTTGTAATCATATGTAAACCCACTAAACTTTTATTTATATACACACTAACTAGTTACACGCTAGCTAGCTGTCCACCCTAGAATGACAGTAGCACCACCTACCGGGTCCAATAGTGTTTTCTAACCAACCAGGAAACTATTATACACAAAAAATATCATTTAAATATATCTAGCCGCTTGGGAGGAACTAAGTGACAAACACACGTACAGGAGATTTATTTAAATATACATAAAAATATTGAGTGTACTAAAATATATAACAATTGATTTGTTTTGTATATTCTTATTTATTAAACGGGTCATTTCTCTTCAGTCACTGACGTCAAAAGTTCCTGACACGAGTTTCAGTCGAGTTTTAATGCGTTCTTAACTTAAAATTGATTTGAAATATTTTAGTGTGTGTTTATGTTTGTATGATTCATGTTATATTTAGGACCAGTTTTACAACTTTCTGATGAAGTTCCTGATAGACTAATTTCAACTTATCTGTCAAATTACTAACAGATTTAGATTTCACAGATCTTAGCTACAGACATAAAATGTCATATATGCATTGATTATCTCACATTACACAGTGGAATTTATCTAATCAGCTACTAAAGCAAGACCGTTAGTACTACCGCTAGTACTATTTATTAATACTGTTATATGTCAGATAACTATATGACTCTTTATCAGAAACTGGTGAAACGGATCCTTAGTCGTGTGATTGTGTTCTGTAGTTCAATGTTAGTTGATTGTAGATGTGCGTGTCTGCCTGTTTCTCGATTTTGTTACCTTTTGTTATTTTTTCTTTAATAAAACACTGATGGCTGGATGAGCACTTATTACTTAATATTCTGTTCAAATATCCTGCCATTATATTAATTAATAATAACAAGTAAAGAAAGTTCAAAATATTTAAACCGGCTACATAAAAACTTTTGATAAGATATGTATAGCCTATGTCACTCTGTCTATTATTACGAATTTACTGACACTTCATTCATTAAAATTGGTTCAGTAGTTTAAGCACTACTGTGGAACAGACACAGAATGCCAAAATCCCTACCTACCTGGCTTCGTTGTCGTCGAGTAAAAATAATGAAATATCTGGTTAAAGATTTATTGCTATTAAGATTATGAAAAAAAATACGATAACTTTAGCGGAATCTTGTTTCATAAATTCTTAAAAAATATATTTTGATTAAAAAATAAAAAGTATTGGTTATACTCTGTGTACCTACCAAAAATAAATTTGTTTATTTTTTCAAATCTTATTTAATAAACATTTTTTTCCTTTTATTTTCTCTACATTTATGTTATTTCTTTTATGTTTATTTTTTATTTTATTTGTAACGCTGCTTTGCATGCATTCCGCACTGTAGTCGAATCGGAGATCGTGACTCTCCGTCGGGACAGCGACGCTTCAGTAGCAGCTGCCCGAGAGAGTTTCTCTATCTCACTCGGCAGCTTAGAAGAAGCTGTGAGGTCATTAGACGAGGCGACTGACACTCCAGCGTTTGCCACAATCGGGAAGAAACCGGCCGTACCTAAACGACGGCCTGTCTCTATGACCGGTGAGATAGCTATACAATTTCATCGTTGTATCCTTTTCAGCAGTCTGTATTGTACTACTTCAACTTCCCCAAGTAAGGATAGCTAGATAGATAAATATGAAATAGGTCTCAAGACACATAGTGTACGCACACATATTCCAGCCAGCTATTTAATAGAAGACTTCACAACATCAACAAACAAATGTACAATTAAGTCCATTTGAATTATTATTTAGAAAAAAAATGATAAATTTTAATTTCATTTTTTTCTATTCACTCTTACATGTTTCAGGAAAGTCCTACCTATATACCTAGTAGTTTTATGACAGCAATAGTAATTAGCTTTGTATAATGAGTTGAGCCCCACGATGTTACTCGCGGTACAAATATATTGTGTGACATCTTTAGCTATGTTATTGTAAAGTTTCATTAAAATCCATTCAGTAGTTTTTACGTGAAAGAGTAACAAACATCCATCCATACTTACAAACTTTAATTTTAGTTAGGTAAACTAATCATATCAAGATGTAAATCATATGCAATATGTAAACAAGAATTCTTATTCTGCAAATTAATTTTAAATATGATCATTTGTTCGAAGGATTCTGTTGGAGCTACAAAAGACGTAGTAATATAAACAATGTATTATTTTCTATAGCCATGGATCGAACTAAGTGGCGTGCAGTGGACTGCTATAGGCTGATGATGATGATTATTATTTTCTGTAATGGTAATTCTAGTCAGGTGTAATCAATTAAGTAAAGGTATAAAGACCTTAAAAATAAATTAATAAAAATAAAATAAATAATAATACAGATTATTTTATTTATTTAGCATCCGTGTGGTCCCGCCGCGGTTCTTCGAGTTCTTTGGGGAAACCACCACCTCCAGTGCGACGGTCCTCGTCTATATCTCGACCTCAGAGACCAGCTTACGTACAACAGGTAAGGTTTATATTTATGAGTCAATCAATTTTGATAATTATTTAGAAATATTAAGTTATTATTAATTATTGTTGAATAAATAATTACTTAAACATCATTTTAATAATTTATAAATAATTATTTATGAATAGTATTTCGCTTTAATTTATGATTTAGGATGAGACATACTTTTTAGAGTTTGGTTGTTTTCTACGTGTAATATATATATTTACAAAAAATGTGTATAAAAATGTATCTGTTCACGCTTATTGTCTAGTACCCATAGTATATACAAGCTCTGCTTAGAATGTATATTATAACAAAATATTTATTATAAATATTACAGAACAATGCCCAGCAAACTCAGATGGGTTCCACTGAAGCTGACAACCTGCCTCCCCCGCCAGCATTCCTTCTACAGCCAGACAACGAAACAAGTGGCGGTGATTATGATGACTGTATATATATAGATTTTCTTTTAAATCACTATTTGTCATTGTGTGGTTTCGAGCTTTTCATTGCCATTTAAATTATTTCATACATTAGCACCTTTCATAATATATAATTATGTTAACTAACTTGGCTGAACTAAGTTCACGGAACACGGCCAATGTAACCCAAACGTTGTGATAAATGGTTGAAACGTCAAGCATTTCAAATATATGTACTTAAAGACCATAAAATACAGCTTGTTTTCTATGATAGATGACTACGAAACCGACAAAGTAACTTTGTGCATCCTATTTTATTTTATATCACTTAAATTTTCATTCTTTATATGACATATTTATCGTAAATGAAGTGAAATACATTATAAATACTAAAATTCACATATAAAAATTACCTCGTAAGTTCTAAAATGACAAGTGGCACAGAGATCAATAAATAAATTTTGGTAAACATAATTATATACTACAGTTTCATTTAATATATCATTATATTTGCTATAAACTTGGTGTTTATTTATGTTTTGTATTTAAGGTAGATAGTATTTTAATAATAATAACAAATAATAAAATAATTTATTTCCAAGCGAAATATTTTTTTAAATTTAATTTAAAATATTAACTGATATAATACTCTCATTCTATTTGCTTACTTTAGCACTTCATATTATATATATATTTATTTACGCTATTTTTTTTAATCTGATGTTTTAGCTGCATTTCATTTCTGGCTTTACCATTTTTAATTTAAGATATTTTAATAACCTGTATTTTTATTTTCAGCCCACATCACTGTAGCAGAAACTGTAAAGCAACTCACTGACTTGAAACACATGCCTGCCTCCCCAGGCATAGTCCGTCGAAGCCTCCAACAGCTTCAAAATCAAAACAACGCCAATCCCCAATCGCCAACACAACCTTCTTTGAGCACCTTCCAGCAAGCGAAGAGCAATTTCTCTTCCAACACCAGTTTAAATAGTACTGGCAATCTGAACCCGATCTATGGGCAGACAGGTCACAGGATAATGGCGTATGTTGAGAATTCTATGTATGTACGGAAAAATAGCTTGAATAGTTCCAATTCGGATCTTGTGAGGGAAAATTCAGGTAAGTGATGGTGATTTAAAGATAATGAGGAATAGATAATCACTACTTAGATTCGATTATATCTTTAGATGTCTCAATAATTTAATCACAAATGAAAATAGTCAAGTTTCCGAATCAATGCGCTGTAAGCTGGTAGTTCCGAATTTGTGATTGCCTTAATTTTTCATTTTGTGTGCGTATGAAAGTATGTATATCAGCTGTCTAGTAACTACAGTACAGGCTCCGCCAAGTTTCAGATCAGATTTTCACTGATGTAAAGTTTGTTTTTGTAATAATTAATTATAATTATTTAGTAAAAATTGCTCACATTAATAAGTTGTAAGTTTATTAAAGATATCTCTTCAATATATTTTTGTTTATTGACAGCTTAAATTATGGAAATTAATAATTAATATTTATTAATTATTAGTAATTATTAACTATTTCATTCATTGTGATCATGATTTCTATATAATTCATGATTTTGGAAGACCAATGTTATTTTTTTAACGTAAAGTTGGATGTAACTAACGATTATGTAGGTTAATAAATAAATGGTTGGAATTTCATAAACATAGTTTCTAGTTCCTGAACGCATTCTGAATAGTTCTCATGTCCGCCGTTGGTGGCGCCACTTACACATATAAATATAAACCCGAAACTATCTCTGACTGTCTGTTATGCTTTCACGGTTAAAACCTTGAAACGATTTGGATAAATTTCGGTATAGAGATATATGTGTTCTTAAAGGCTACTTTTTGTATACATAAACGCGGGCGAAGTCGCTGGCAAAACTTAATTTTTTATATGTGTATGAACGTGTCGATTTATATACAGTCTCTTAATTTTATCATTCTTTATCAAGTAATAAAATAGTTTAACTCATTATATTCGCGTAAATTTTTTTATTTGAATATATTCGTTTATTTACAGGAGGCATTTATGCCGAAGGTCGTGGTTCTCCCCAGGGCTCAAGCCCTTCTACGCCCAGTTATGGGGAAAATAATTCTTTCTCCAGCTTTGGACCGAGAGTGTCCAACGAGTCGCACTATGGACAGACAGGTGAGTCGTTAAGTGAAGATTTTCTTTCTTGTACTGAACGAATGTAATGAATGAAATTGGTGTAATGAGATCGATTAATTTGTTTTCATTCATAGTTCATAATTTTTATAACTAGGATCTTATATATTTATAAGGTTAAAAAGAATGATCTTTATGTTCATTAAAATATATGTATTATGAGCGCTATCCCAGGAATATCCATAATAATTAAATAAATAATAGTAATAAAACACTCACATCAATAATGAGATTGATTCATTGAAATATAACTTGTTATTGTGAAAATAAGATACAATTTTCCTATTTGATGTCCGCAATTTGTTAGATGCACTAAAATTATTTTTAAAAGTTAAATTAATAATTAAATTATAGTAATAATAATAAAACATATATTATTAAATTTCATTTAAATTAGCCCAGAT
>PKRV01001041.1:1195316-1216169 GCA_003709505.1 Hyphantria cunea
TACCTGGATGGGTGACCGCTGGTGGCATGTTACCATGAGCGTCTCCGTGATTCGGAGGTCACGTTAAGCAGTCGGTCCCGGTTGTTATCATACGATAACAGTCGTGAAGCTTAGTTGGAGGCCTTCGGGCGGCTTAAAAACATCCAACGGCAAGATTTACGTAGCCACAACGTATTCTTGCCAGTCCCCAACCCGCACTTGGCCAGCGTGGGGACGTATGGCCTTAACCCTCTCCTGAGAGGAGACCTGAGCCCAGCAGTGGGACATTATGGGTTGCTGTTTATAATTTAATGATAACGTTATTATATAATATTACAAGCTTTTACCCGGAGCTTCATCTGCATATATATCGGTCATCGCGATAAAGAGTAACCTATCCTCTTCCTCAAGAATCAAAGTATCTCCACGCCAAATTTCATTAAAATCGGTGTAGTGATTTAGATGTGAAAGCATAGACTTTTGAATTTATGATGTTGGCATAGAGTAAATGGATTAATTATGTATGTAAATTGAATAAATCTAAACCTCGATAATTTAATGAGGATGATCATTTTGAGAAAGGAATTTTTGTGTCTTAGAGATTTTGAGACAAGGAAAACACATTTAAAGATGACGAAATTGGGGGATGACTTATGACCACGGTTGCATGGACTTACATTTGTAAAGTTATACAGCTATAAAGTTGTTTTTGTTAACAAATTCCGTTTGTCCCAACAGCCCGACCCTCGAGTGTGCCACACTTCGTTAATGGAACAAATCAAACGCGGTGCAACGCTACGCCGCAACAAGCACTGCAACGACAGATCTGCTCCCAAGATACGTTAGATGTTACAATACATGTTACTGTATCAATGTTCTTTTATATTACGCGTATAGTCTGTGTATCTATCTGGTCTTGACTAGAAGTGACTTGAAAATTTACAATTTCAAATTAATCTACGTCCAAAAAAAAAACTGACAAATCTCTGATAAAGAAAATTTTCTAACTTTGATAGTAAAGAGTTTTTGAAACTAAAAAATTGGGTCTATGAAACACTATACAAAGTTTACGATTAACATAAACCTTTTATCGCAGTTTTATACGATTATCGATTTGTGTTCCCTAAGTATCCCCATGTCAAATTTCGTTGAATTATTTTCTAATTTATAATATTAGCATGGATATGTATTATAAGTTAAACATCATAGATAAGACATACTTAGAATGGTCGGTCAGTTATCGAATAAATAAAGCCGTTATGACAAATTTTCTAAGGAAAAACACGTCACTAACCAAAATGATTTCTGACGTTAACAATAATATGATCAATTATTGAAAATCTTTCATATAATTGAATTAAAATGAAAAAGAAACCTCTTTATTGCTTATTAATAGTTATTGACAAACAATAACAAAATAATATAAAATATTTTTGTGTGAAAAACATGTGTTTTGCATATAAAAAGAATAAATAAGACACACACATTTACATATTGTGTTTGTGTTTATAAACATTGCTAAAATATCCAAATTGTTTGTCTGAAACTGCGATAATAGTGTCATTTGAAAATAGTCCTTATTGCCACTCTCTTACGGGTCATTTATCTAAACATTACTTTCTATTTAATGCCTTGAAACTGTTTGACTAATGCTGACTTTTTGGTAATTTAAATTGTTAGTTTTAAGACACATATTATCAATCGTTAATATAAATATAATGAAACTTTTCATTTGTTTTGCTATGGATTTTTTTTTAATTATCTACAGATTTCATAGATAAATGCATGATTTTGGAATCATATCAAATCGCTATTGATAGAAATTGATTGGTTTCTTTCTGTCAGTGGCAATTTACTGGGCCAATTTGCGTAATTGGCCCAATGTTCGTAATTTTATCTAACATTTTGTAGTATATATTATATTAATATAAATGTGGAATTTATTTGAGAATCATAGACTAACTACATATCTTTTTCTTGGGAGAATTTTTTCTTAGAGGGTGTTTTCATGGATGCGACTCTGTCTATCAGCTAATGTTAGTATAAAACTTTTGTCGGACTAATTTAGTTATGTTATTCATATTTTATAGGAAGATTGAAAAGTTATTGTATCGACATCAAATAAATACTGGAAATGGAAGGACGATGATGTAGGGTTAGCATTAAACCGCAGTACTTTTGTTGTGAAAAAAATATATGTTAGTCTTAAGTAAACCAGACCGAATCGTTTGTATACTAATTGCAAATCTTATGTTAGTGTATAAAAGATACATTTTTTGTTACTTTATTTAATCTTTTTAATTCGGCTTGTGAATTCATAAGCCTCATTAAGTTTAATAAGTTTAACAAAAAGTCGCGTTCGTAGAATATCACCTTAATTGAGCGTCTGTGAAAATATATTTGCATACGTATTACATATATACATATATTTATATTAAAATGTTTTATAGATCAATATTTTAGTATGTTAGTTAGACAAAATAATATTTTTCACGCCTAATAAAACAACCTGTAACTTTAAAACTGTAATAAATACTATAGTTTCAATATTAGTATAGTTAGTTACAGACGCTATTCTTATATTTTTATTTTTTTATAGTGAGGTTATGAAAAAAAAATAGTGTTGTACCTTATCGATGAAAAAAGAAGGTTAGAATTTATTCCGTTTATTTTTTACTACTGTTTTCTCAATGTTTTGCGACGAGCAGTACTGAATGCTAATATATGTATGTATAACTAGTGTAAGTGTGTCTATAGCATGTAGGGTAGGTGTTCACATATCTGGGTACTATAGTTTGTATGTACGTCCATTTTGTCGCCGAATTACTCCCTTCCCTTTGTGTGTTAAAGTTTTAGTGGAAATTATTTGGCGAATACCTTATTACCCATTCACCATTGATTTATAGTTGACGAATATTTTTGAACAGATTAAGGTCTATTTATATTGTGGCGACTTCCACATACAGCGTCAACATAAATATATGACAACGCCATCAACCGAAGATACACTGAACTACGGAGTAACTTAGTGCACGAAGAAGCTACCAATCCTGCATCGCGCAATAGAAGTTCTCGCGCCGATTAAGATATATACAACTTCCCAACATCAACCGTTGGGCAGTGGCCCGCCAGGCATGATCACCTCGCCTGGTCGGAGGATCCTCCCTTTATGATGGAGGAACATGTGGCACGTTCCTCCTCATTATTAATGATTAATTTCGTTACGGGTTCCAAGTCAGATAAATTTTCCCTGGGACTTCCCGAGTGTCATAGCTCGGTGTGTTCGTGGGTCACTGCTGTTGATCCTTGTGTACAGCAGTTACTGTGGTGGGCGTGTGGGCGGGATTAATATATTATCCGCCTCGTTGACACAATGGTAGCGTACGTTCTTGCCGTGCATGAGGTTTCGGGCTTCGATTCCTGGCCGGACCAGATGTTTGTATGATCTGAAAATATTATTTTCGGAATTTGGGTGTTTTCTATGTATAATATGCACGTAATTACAAAAAAAATGTATGTATGTATTTGTAACAGTTTTCTAGTATCAATAATGCACGCTTGCTTAATTTGGAACTAGATAGCTTTGCGTGTTAAATGTTCGAAATATTAGTTCCACACATTCGGGGGCGTTTTTCCTTTTCCACCGCTCAACAGGTCAGGCTATTTTTATTTCTTGTCTAAAGCATAAACAGAGACACGAGATTTTTCAAAGGAGTGTTTGTTCACTTACTATTCTGAGCTTAGTAATTATAATTTTGAAATCATCATTTATCATTTCACTCAAAAAAGGTCCCATAGCGGATTTAAGCTTCCCTCATGGCTCTCCGTGGTAACTGGTCCTGTGCTGCTCTCAATCAAATCATCATCATCAGCTTATCGCAGTCCACTGCTGGACATAGGCCTCTCCAATTTCACGCCACTTAGTTCGATCTATGGCTTAAACCGTTACTAAATAGTTAAAAGATATATTACTGAAAATTATAGTAAGAATACTTATATATAATCAGCATCATCAATCTCTAACAGCTCAATGACGTCACCAGCATAATTAAAATTTTTACTAAATATTTGTCAACTACCGTCATTATTAGAAAAAAAAATGTTTTATTTTTAATTTAAAAAGTAGAAATGGTAACGTCAATCGTCAATAATTTCCACTATAAGTAGTTCCACTAGGGACTTCCGGTTTACTAAACTATTAGTTAAGGGAAACACGTATGTAATGATATCAAATGGTGAAAATATAACAATATTATGTCCCCCAAGTGTGTGTTTCATTTATTTTCATATACCCGCAAGATTTACTATGCACTTACCTAAGTGTGTAAATCGACTACGTACGCGTATTCGTTAAACGTAACAGGACAGGGGCCTAATGTGAGTTTATGATTATTGTTTGAGTTCAAACCTTCAATGGTATCACTGTTTTGTTTTTGCGGTACCTTTGCTTTTGTAGCATTTTAATAAAATTAAAATCAGGTGCTAACATTTTGCATACTCTTTACTTTTCATGAAATATATTTTATTTGATTATCTGACTTTTAAATAGAGTGGCCATGAGTTTCTTTGTCAGTATTCTTCTCATAAGGCCCTACGCATTTTGGAAACTGGAGGTTATGCATTGACAGGCAGACAGTGGATTTAAGTGATTTCACCTAATTAACCTTAACTATAGAGTACATCTGATGTCTGCTTGTCTCGATCTATGATTTTTATCTGTAGCTTCAATTTAGAATACATAAATGTCATTTAGTGTCTTAATTGAATAAATGATTTAGAATTTGAATTGAAAATTTCGTTAACAGCTGTTAACAGTCCACTATAGTACGTAGGCCTCTCCATGGTCGTCCACACTGGCTAGACAGACTGGTATAGCCTTAGTTTCAAGATTTCCTTCTCTTTGCTTTTCTGTTGTAGATTGCTCCCTTATCTATTCCACTATTACAAGAAGGTATACTTTGTAAGCTTATTAGGTTCTAATCTCTGGATCTACTGATTTTGAAATTCATATACCAATGGAAAGCCACATTATTTGTGAGTATTGGGGCTATATATTAATACGGACAATGGCCACCGCCATATTCAACATATAAAATTTATAAAAAAATAGTAAAATAAATTTTAGAAAGGTAAGCTTTTTTTGCGAACACACGATTTTTAAATATCCACGTAAAGTTGCCCAGACTCGGGACTGAGTGTGCTAGGTATGGCGGAATGTGGAAGATTGCAATTTTGATAAAATAAAAACTCGAAACAGTCTTTTGTGGTTTATTAACATACAATTGTAACTTAAATCAATATTTAGCACAATTAAAGGAAAAAAATAAAATAGTTGCCTATATATTTATTTAATAAAAAATAATACAGAAAAAAATACAACAATACCTATTTTATTTTGTATTATAATTAAAATTTTAAAAAATAAACAACTTTTTGTAAAAGTGTATACTTTATATATTAAGATATATTTATTGTATTATATATTTTTTTATCTATACATAGCTCTATTACTACTATTATTTGGAACGAAAAGATTTAAATTCTTCAATATAATCATTTTTAGGGAAATTAAGTTATTACAATTAGTCTTTTTTTTTTAATTCTAAAGGTAATACAATAAAGAAAAGTACTCGCTGAGGCTTAGGTTAAATCCCACCTACTTTAAAATTGAAGACGAAAATTGTTTTTGTCAGGTTTAAAATTTTTTAATGTCTTAACTGCCAAAATGGCTCTGCTCCACCTGACGGAAAACACGAGTAGAATCCAAGAGTGGTGGTCACTTGGAACGCGGAAATGCAGCATAGTGACCTACACTATGGTGGCCTGGTGGTTTTCAATTTATACATGTTTCAATAATATTTTTCGTATAAATAAAAAACATACCTATTTTATTTTGATTAGTAACATACGGATAAAGTATTAAAAATAATATTAATAATATTAGGTCCTTTCATATCAAAGGGAAAGGGATCAATGAACCATCTATGAGATTGCAAAAGTACATAGATAACTATGATACATACCTGGCTTAAATAAATATATTAAAAAAAACGACTTTACATTCCTTCCATATAAAACAACAAATTTCATATGTAAGCTATCAATACAATCATACAAACATTCCTCTTAACTTAAGGTGTAACACGAACACTAGCAGCATTACAAGTAATAATTCTAAACGACCCTAAGGTAAAATATTACTCCTTATCCAACTATCATACTCGTACACATTTGTATAAACTCCAGGGATGTTTTTCGTGCCACAATCTTTATGTCCAAAACTGGAAACTCCGATAAGATCGTGACGCAGGCCACTAAGATACATTAAAGGACCTCCAGAGTCACCCTTGCAAGAATCTCTTCCGAGCTCACCTCCGGCACAAATATGGCCTTTCGTAAAGTTGACTTTGATCGACATTCGGTCATACATTTGTTGACATTGCTGCAAAAATAAATTAAAAGGTGCATTCCAGAATTAAGCTTTAGGAGTGATGCCACAGCTTCACAGAAAACCGGTGTGAAACAGCGCCTGAGCTGTGTTTCACCGAGTGAGTGAGGATACGTGAGGCCCATACCCCGTCCCCAAAGGCCGGCAACGTACTTGTGACGCCTCTGGTGTTGCGGGTGTCCATGGGCGGGGTAATCAACCTCCATTAAGAGATACGTATTTACGGAACGTTTTCCCCCTACTCCATTAAAAAAAAACTGTCTTGTAGTTATTCAACTATATAATTCAAATAAATCTGGTAACTGGTTATTTTAAAATTATTCATATCTACGTTTTTTTGCTTGTGTCTTTAGCTGGCGTGCCTAAGATAAGATAGTTAACATCACGGTTAGGCCAATAGGAGCCGAACATGATTCAAATAAAACTCAGGCGATCTTGCGCGATTCAAAGTGAAAAAGGGTAATTAGGCAACACAAGCCATATAGTATTACTAATAACCATTAATTGTATTGTACAATAAAGGATATAAGAAAAACTGCTGAAATTACTCATTTTAGATATCTGTTAAACGAATTAAATGCAAATTGAATAGTATAATACCCTTAGTACTAAACTACTTTGTATTCGTAATAAATAAAGAAAACTTACATTTTGATTGATATAGGGCAGGTTTACATACAGCTTTTCAGCGCTACTCCGTACTCTGTTACTGATAGCTCCCCATCCGGACGCAGTTAAGTTGTAAGAAGAATCAGCAGTCAACGTGAAATCCATAGTTGGGAGGCAGATAGGGCGGATAAACTCTAAAAAAGGAAAATAATTGCTCTTAGGAATAACACGTTACACTAAAGATTCCTAACAGAAGCCTCGAGAATTTTTAAAATTCAAAACCAACAATGAAGTACAAAATGGTCATGAAGTTGGTCAAGTCGATTCTTGTTCGTCAAAAAAAATGCGTAAGTTTAATAATGGCTTCGCACGGAACTTTTTTAAATTTTCGGTCGGTGCATTCATAAATATGTTTTACACATTCAAACTTTCCTTTTTAATCATTCTGTCTTTTGCTGCATGACTGCATAAAAATGCGTTGAAAAGTTTAAGAGATAAATTGATTATTAGATTTTTAAACTGTTTGACCTGTTGTAATCTGATAAAACAGATAAAGATTATTTGTACAGTGACCTAGAGTGTAACATTATATCATAACCTGTTTAAAATCAAATACAAACCTGTATACGGTGCTAAGCGACTCATCCTGATTAAAGCTATATCGTACAATCTGGAGACTTTGTCAGGGCTATACTCCGGGTGTGGTATCACTCTCTCTATAGGAATTCTGATTGCGCCATCAGTACAGTCAATACCTCCACTTTCGCTAGTTTTACAATCAGGACCTTCGTGATCTTTGTCGTACTCTCCGAGACGGATTCTAGTTCTGCAAAATATTAGACAATATCATGACTATCTTCTACATCCATTGATCTTCCAACCACTGTTTGTATATACATTTTATTATTTCCACCACATTAATTCTCAACTTCGACGTAAGAGAGCCACGCTGAATTCGGTACGGATTGGCCGGCTCATTTAGGGCTGTATTATCATCTCACAGAAGACCAACAAAAATAACAGCATTCGTAATAGTTCGCTATAATTTGGGTCAGTATGTCACCTTATTGCATTTATCTTTTTTTTTTTTTTTAATGTATATTTAAGCTGCCAAAATGACTCTGCCCTGCCTGATGGAAAGTATGAGCATAATCCAAGAGTGGTGGTCACCATCCTCAATGCGAAAAAGAACAATGCAGCATGGTGACCCACACTATGGCGGCCTGGGGGGAAAGGGGATGTTGAGGGGGATAGGGGGCGTTGAATTGGGGTATGGGCCTCCGGTATCCTTACTCACTCGATGAAACAAAGCGTAAGCGCTGTTTCACACCGGTTTTTTGTGAGGCCGTGGTATCACTCCGGTCGACCCGGCCCATTCATGCCGAAGCGTGGCTCTCCCACGGTATCTTCTTCATTCGTATTGAGCATGACCCTAACCCTAACCAGGTAGCAAAAAAGGTCAATGTCACTTAAAACATCTTTTCATTGAGCTACTTTGCTTCAGTATATCACCGGGGTAATAAACACCGGCTTCTTGTTGCCTTGCATACACCCTGCCTAGTTAATGTTTCGCAGTACAGCCCAAGAACTTATTAAATACCTCCACCTTGTATTGGATACACAATATTGCATAGCAACAAGGTAAGGAATACCCATACACATGCATTGCCTTCTGTCAAAGTATAAGGTCATAATGTATTCATGTGTGTGTGGAATACCGAATGTTTTCAAAAATCTTTTGTTTTAATTTTTATGTGTGATTTTGTAGTGACAGGCATGTATGTGTTTTTAATGCGAGTAAAAATTTGTGTAAAAATTACATTTATATCGAAAAAATGTACTACGGCTATTCCTCTCCGGTCCGCTGGCCTTTATGAGCAATACACTCTGTGATCCAATTATAAATGAACGAAAATATTACTTACGGTCTGCCGCTATTTGAACTCAGTCCAACAACACAATGACCGGCAGTGAGAACGTATCTACCACTAATAAGACTACCGCCACATGATGTTTGTACGATTGAATTACGTTCGTATTCTATGAGCGCTAGCCATGGGTACTCGTCTATTGCTGCCTCTGTACCACCTGAAATTACATAACTAAGGAATTATTAACCATATTATTTAAGTCTAAGCTTTTTGAAATCCAGATAAGTCAGGAATAAATATGGAAAAGTATGTTTTTTGGCCAGTTGGATCCCATCCCATTATGTTTGCCAAGACGCGGTATACACTTAACACGCTTACTCTAGCAGTTAGCGGTTCTGCATCATTACCACTACAACCTACTGACTTTTAAAGCAAGAGATCCAATGTGACATCGGCCACATTGAATATCTGATTTACGTGTACTAACTACTATTTTGTACTACTGACCATATATTTTATTGCCAGCATTAGCATCATATCCACAACAACGGGAAGATGGATCTGGCAGTAACGCAGAAACCGACCCTATGCATTTGTCTTTTGGTTTCACATTAGTGCTCCCACTGCTTGTATCTAATTCGCAACATACGCTGTCTTGAACGGGACCACTGCATCTGAAATTAGTAAGTTTTATTGAGTTTCTGATATTAGCTTAGCAAATAGTAGTTACTGTACTCACAAGTACTGAAGTGTTGTACAAAGATTGAATCGGAATTATTGACGTTATTAAATATATATAGATTAAAAAAATACTATAATGTCTAGGTATTCCTAAGTTTGCTATACTTGCATGAGTATTTGATTACAATATATACAGTCCAAAAATACATTTTATATTATTTTTGTTCATTCATAAATAAAAATGAATTTTATTTACCTGAAACGAGGATCCTTCGGCATATTAGCAAGACGTGGGCAGGCAGGCACACCAACACACTGACCCACCTTATTATCTGGAGTGTAACATTGATAATTTGGTGGCTGAGGATTCGTCGGTTGTGGGTCTTGCTCTGGACAGCATACCTGAGAATGGTTTTAGTTATTAGGATGATTTTATGGAAAATGAGGCTGAGAAGGAAGATGAGTTACCTAGTGGTAGCTGATTATCGCCGCCCATAAATAACTGTAACTCAGGAATAAAGAAAGTTGGTGCAGTCATCTCTTTTTATTCTTGAGTTACAATGTCATACTGGTACAGTCATAGCCCATACGATATAACATTTTGTGTGATCCTGAAATTATTGTTCTGAGTGTGGATATTTTTAGTTCGGTTCATATACGTTTGTCAAGTTCTCTGCGATACACAGGATATATTTGTAGTGTGGAAGTTGTCATTAAAAAAACTCATGTACGTGCCATAATACGCGTCCTTATGGTCGTATCGCCATAAAGAGATGGGGTGACCTAGAATTAAGGCGGGAAGATGTATTTTCCTATACTATATTTTCTAAAGCCTTACTTACTTTAGGCGTAGTCCCTAAGAACCCGCATTGCGATTTTCTCAGCAACTCTTGAGCGCCTTTCTCTCTTTTCTTGACTATTTCTAGGAGCTGTTCACAATTAAAGAGCGATTTGCATTGTCCCGGCCCTCCTTCAGGCGTTGTGCACATTCCTTCTTCTGTAGGAAATAATAGAAATCTTCTCTTAGAATTGCCACTAGGATTGAAAAATACTACGTAGGACCTTGAATAAGATTACGCTCTTTCTTCAAAGACGGCAGTTGTAGTACTCCATTCGTGGAATTACGAGTGGTAATATACATACATCCAGGGCAGTAGTATATCTAACCTTAAATTTCAATGTGTGATAGTTCACTTTAGTGTGAACAAAGATTTTTATTTTTATTCTTAAAATGTCTAATTTTGTGCCAAACAAAGTATATTTGCGAGGATTTTATTGAAATCCTTTGAAAGAGGAGTGCTGAAGCACATAGACTTCTTGTTGAGACTTATGGTGACAATGCTTTGTCGGATACGACATGAAGACACTGGTTTCGACGCTTCAAAATTAATGATTTTGAACTTGGGGACAAAGAATGTTCTGGTGTACCGAAAAAATTTGAAGATGTAAAGTTGGAGGAAATACTCGATCAAGACCATGTCAGACGCTAGCAAAACTTGGAAAAACATTAAAAGTAGATGAGTCAACCATTTAAAAACGTTTAAAAGCTAAAGAAATTATCCAGAAGCAAGGAAATTAGGTACCGTATGAATTTATTATTATTTATTTCAAAACTGCATGCATATTTGTACATTGGCGGACTTAATGCCCAAAGCATTCTCTTCCGGTCAACCTTAGGGTGGTGTAGAAATCTACTAAGGTAGGTGGTGCACAAAGGTTACATAATCAATAAAAACAAGCTTTACACAAAAAAATACATACATACATATATTATATTATAAAGAATTCACACGCAATAAATATATATACTACACAAGTATGTTCGTAGACTATGATAACCCGAATATAAGGTGAAGCTACTATCGATGGGTAATTTCTGCCGTTTCACTGAGAAGAAGATCGTGTAACTTCTTTTTGAAAATAAAACGGTTTGTGGACATCTTGATTTAGAATGGGAGAGCATTCCAGACTAGTACCGCTTGGACAAAGAAAGAAGAGTTCATGAAATGTGAATTGTGAGAGGGACATAAGAGGATCAGATTATTTCCTGAACTATCATTTCTGTCTTAGTTAGAGGATTGATAAAGGAAGTATGAAGCAAGGTATGTTAGAGAAAATGGTGAGTTAAGAAATGAAAATAGAGAGGTAAGAGCTCGTTGATTGCGACGCAAGCGAATAGGCAACCATTTTAGTTGGGAACGTAAATCTCACACATGGTCCTACTTTCGGAAATTAAAAATGAATCGAATTCAGTTATTAAGAAGGCGGTCTAGTTTATTGAGGATAACTGCATTTAGGACGAAGTAATATACATCACCATAGTCATTTATTGGAAATATAAAGGACTGCATGAGAGTTGTTTTGGTGTTAGGGTAGTAGAAAGTTCTTGAAACGATATAACGTCCGCATGTTTCCAGTTACCCTCTGGCTGATATATGTAACTTGAGCTTGCCAATCAAGGGTCGAATCGATGACTATGCCCAGATCTTTGACTACAGGACTGAATTGGATGACTAAGCCATTGGAGATAATTGATGAGATTGAAGCAGTATCGATTTTGCTTATACTTCCTACTATAATCACCTGACATTGAGTTGGATTAAGCGATAAGCCAAATCTCATCGACCATAACTTTATGATCTCTAAGTTCCTGTTGACTCTAGCGATAGCTCGCGCTATATCCTCCAATCTTGCCTGCGAATACACTTTCAGAGCATCAGCATATAGGTGATACGCACTCCGAAGTTGTTGAGTAATTACGTTGATAAATATTGAAAATAATAGAGGGGATAGAATGCCGCCTTGAGAGACACCAGCTTGGAGGTCACTCCAATTCGATGGCAAGTCAGCAATGCGAACATTGCTGTCGCTTCTGAAGGTAAGTGGAGAACTATTTCGGGACTTCGGAAGGCACCATATCTCTTGGAGAAGCTCTCTTCTCAAAAACTCTGAGCCACTTGGTTGTCAGCAAACTGAGACATTGTGATTGAATATGCTACTGACAAATATAAAAACTGTGTAAATAGCCTGGTAGGTGGTTTAAAACTTAAATCAACATATGTACAGTATAATAACTGTAAGAATTATAAGAATTATTCACTTATTTAGTTAATTTGTCTTTGGTCTAGTGGTTAGCGTAAGGGACTGCAGATCAAGAGGTCTCGAGTTCGATTCCCTGGTTGGAAGAATGTGGTGGTGTTTCCCACCCGCGCCTCGGAGAGCACGTTAAACCGTCGATCCCGGTTGTCATGAACATCTTTGCCCTCAAGTATACTGACAACTAATTGAACCTTCGAATTCGGTTCGCCCTCGGGGTGGCGGGGGTCCAATGCCAGTCGCTGCGTGTAGAGACTGATATTCAGGTAAAACCGGTTGAACTAGTAGCTGAACCCAAATCTTGGGAATAATAAGGCCAGGAAGATGAAGAGATGCACTAATCAAAAAAAAATTATTGAAGCCGAGAGACGTCGAACGACGTTTTCTCACATGTGAACTACTGCTTCAACGGCAGTAGAGAAAAGGTATTTGCACCGCATCGTGAATGGCGAAGTGGAAAGTAAATACAATACTATAATCTAAAGCGTAAATAATCATGGGGTTAGCCCGGCCCTGCATATACATCGTTAGCAAAACCAAATAGCCATGGTTCGAAGCTTCTTCTCTGTATTTGGTGGGATCAGCAGGGATCAATGAGACTATCACTGGGATCGCTATCGATTTCAATTAAAGCGTTTAAGTCGAGCCTTAAAAGAAAAACGGCCGTTATACGAGCAGAGACACGACATAGTGATTTTGCTACATGATAATACTTGGCCTCATGTAGCAAAACCAGTGAACACCTATCTGGAAACATAGCCTCTTCTGATTTTCACCTATTCGTTAAATGGCATATGGCCTAGCTGACCAGCGTTTTCATTCTTTTGAAGAAGCTAAAAAATGGATCGATTCATGAATAGCGTCATAAGCCATATCTTTTTTTCCGACGCGAAATCCATATATTGTCTGAAAGATGGGAAAAAGTAGTTGCTAGTGATGGGCAATACTTTGAATAATATATTTTTGTTCCTTTTAATTTAAATAAAAAAAATATTTGTAAAGAAAAAACAGCGAGAATGTAAATTGATTAATATTTTTTTAAAAGAGTTGGGTCGTTCCTACTACGGATGAACGTTAAATGTATAATAAGCAAGCAGTCTGGCTAATAAGCAGTCTGATTCCTAGGTTCTTAACCTAGATTCAGGAGAACTTGGACGAGACGCCAGACAATGAAATCCATTTAGTATATTTTGGTAATATAAAGGAGTTAAATTTGAGATACTTTATAACATTAACACTTTTTTATATTATTTTTTTATCGAATCTTTTAAACATGCAAAAAACATTAATATTTGAGTTACAATTATTATGGTTGTGTAAAAAATTACGACAAAAACTATCATTGAATAAAGGTAAATTTGTTTCAAAATATCGTCACGTCAATATAAAAAGTAAATAAATATTAGAAATAAACGGTATGTGTAGAAAGGGCAGTGTTCGAGATCATGATAATACCACATATTAGTTTCTTTTTCGTTCCCTAGCTGGATCTGTTATAAAACTTAGAACGCGCTATCGTTGTGTTACACGTTTTATTATAAAGTCTACAAACATTTTGTTCGTGTAAACAAGGCTGGTGTTTAGGTCAAGGCGATTGCCAATGAAACCGTGGAGTCTTACGAACCCACATATCAGTGCACAGTGGTTTTTATTGAAATCTCTACTAGTGTCACACACCCTTTTTTTTACATGTGGAAACCTTCTCGGGCCTTCACCCCACCGGGGTTTGCGGCGGGCTGGTGTGTCGGAATCGAACTGACTTAAACCACACGGTGTGCCACTCTGCGCCTGAGACGGGAGGAATCCAGGAACCGCTTTCTTACGCCATCCGGACCCCTCCCAGCGCCTGCCCGCACCGAAGCGGGCACCGTCTCTAGATGTTAAATCACCACAACCACCTTAGTGGGAACGTATGGCCTTAGCCCTCTTCTGAGAGGAGACCCGAACCCAGCAGTTGGGCGTTCGGGGTTGTTGATAACTAATATAATACTAGATTCCTTTGAAACTACTATAGAACATTCCAGACTCTAATAAAACAATCAACTGGTACGTAGCAAGTGTTGTAATTATGTACCATTTTCCTCCTCGTTTTTATCACACATAAATTACTGATACACTCGCACACTTATGACAGTTTAACAGGAAAAACTTGTATCTTAAATGCTCACATCAAAGCAGAAAATACATATATTAACATAACGGGTAATGCTTATGCATAAACTTATATAGCCACCGATATAGGTAATTGCAACAAGCTGACACCGTGAATCTACCTTATTTTTTAAAAGGAAATATGTTCTCACCTTTGTACTTACAATATTTTTTATTAATACTCGGGTCCTACTAGTTATTGTATACTTTAACCTTTTTTGATAATTGGATTATTCAATACTTATAGAATTTTCTAATTCGAACTAGTAGTTTCTGAGATTATTGTGATAAATTAAACAAACTGTATAACTATTTTACCATATTCGTACTTAGTATCTAATATTGTTTTTGTCTCTACAGTTTAACGAACAAGCATGAGTAAGAAGAATTTAGAAATGATTTAGATTTTAAAATAGAGTACCTTCAGTGGGTTTAAGTCAGGGTTAAGTCAAAAACTGCTGCAACTCTTGATATTGCATGTATGAGTCAAGGTACTTTAATAGATATAAATCTACTGGCCTGGTATAGTTCTCGGCTCGAGTTTTTGGGTTCGGTTCCCGAATCGGGCCAAGTGTTTGTTTGATCTGAAAATATTTGTTTCCGAGTTTGATTGTTTTCTATGTATAATATGTATGTAATTACAAAAAAAGGTAATTATATATATTTATTCTATCAGTTATCAAGTATCCATAACACAAGTTCTACTTATTTTTTTTTATTGAAATTGCGGTCAAACGAGCAGACGTGTCGTTTGATGGTAAGCGATTACCGCCGTCCATGGACATCTGCAATACCTAAGCGTCACAAGTGCGTTGCCGGCCTTTCGTGGATGGGGATGGGAGAACGGGTTGGGGTATGGGCCTCCGATATCCTCACTCACTCGGTGAAAAAAAGCGCAAGCGCTGTTTCACACCGTTTTTCTGTGAGGCCGTGGTATCACTCCGGTCAAGCCGGCCCATGCATGCCGAAGCGTGGCTCTCCGTTACACAGTTCGAACAATATAGTTTACATATATATATTATTGGAATAGTTTGGAACTAAATGGTTAGATGTCCCGAATATTTACTTTTATTTTTATTATTACTAAATTTGTGTTAATACTGATTTCATTTTTCACTTCTGTATTTTACCCCCTATTTAATATATTCATACCGATGCGATCAGTTGAGATAATAATAACAATAAATCGCTTTATTGTACACCAGATAATTAAGTACATAACTTAAAGCTAGGTATGTCGGTAGTACAATTGGCAGTTTAATGCTGCAGAGATACATTGAGTGGAAGATTTTACAGATCACTATTGGTGGCGATAATTAGATAAAGTTCCAAATAATTCTACATACATGCTTAGGGAAAATGAAACAGAGTATTTTTACTTTAAGGAATAAATTCTTTTTTAAGTATAGTTACTGGTCCTTTTAAATCTGTATATGTAAATGTAATTAGCTCAGATACCCAGAAATCAACGCCCAAACCGCTAAACCTAGAATCCTGAAATTTCGCATGTAGGTTCCTTATTTAACGTAAGTGAATACTAAGAAAGGAATTGGGCATAAAAATATCTACCTCTGCTCGAGCAAAGCGGCAGGCAAAAGCTAGTAAAATGTATATATATTTTTAACAAGGCTTACTATTCCCGTTTTTTAAAAATAATAATAAATAACATTTGCATCATGCATCATTGCATCAAACACATGCATCATTCATTGATTCATTGTAAAATCTTTCCATACAGTTTGCAAAGAGAACGTTGTTAAAAATAATGAATTCCTTAATAAACAGACACACCAATCAATATCATTTACTTTCTTCTTTTTAAGTAGACCGCTCTTGCACCATAGATATTCCATGTTTGAAACGGACACGAGAAACACCGAGACTTAATACAACACACATAATTTTATCAAATGTGGGGTTTAAAGCCTCTACACTCTGCGCAGTAGGAAACGGGTGAGTTAACTCTTAAACTACTACACTACATGTTTAGTCTATTTTTATTTCTTTTACATATAATATACGCCCTGAGTCGCGAGGAACTTTACAAAGATACATGAAACGAACACCAAGAACAGCCAAAATCAGAACAACTGTTTGCGGATCACACAAAGTATTTCCTATGTAGGATTTAAGCACATAAGACTTGGCGCAGCAGAAAACGGGCATCCTAACCGTGTAGTTAAAAGTCAAAATACAATGCATTATAAAAAACCACATTTTAAAAACAGGTAACATCAAAACCTTTATTTGTAAAATTGAAATTCTTCCGTATTATTTTAAAACTAAGCTTAAAAGATGTTATCCATTTTTTATTCCAAGTTTTTTTGCTGTTTTTGAACTCAAATTTAATGTAAGATTTTTTGTTTGTTTTTACTTATAGTAAGTATTCATTTCGCTCACAATAAAATACTTAACTTATGAATATATTATTATACAGTTGTTTATATTATAATTCTTCAATTAAACTGTGTATAATCGAGTTACAAAATTTGAAAACTAGTAGTATTATATTTTTGTTCAACATTTCTTATCTTAATTATAATTTTGAAGCAAAAAACTAAGACGCGACGAGGTTAATTTACCTTATGGCGAGAATTCATCAACTTATACAAAATAATTTTACACCAAAAAAAATCTCAAGCGAGACAATGGGCACTGTTTAAAAAGAAACAAAGTACCTCGTCAATATAAAACTGATACAAGCAGCTATTTTAATTTAATAAGTTTTAATAAATGGACATGTTCTGAATATAAATAAAAATTTCGGACAATTAACACACAACGCCATCTAGTTACAAACTTAACAGAGTTTAAATTATGGATACTAGATAAATGGTATGAATACATTATGTACTTTTTTTTGTAAACATGCATATATAAATATTTGCAGATCATACAAACTAGTGATCCATAAATTAGTGTTAAGTAGCTAATTTATCGAGGAAGTTTATAAGCATCAGTCTGCAACTATGAAACTAATTAGAGTCCAGCATCAATAAAAAGGGAAGCAGACGAAGTTGAATGTGTCAGCTAGTAGTAGATAAATTACAACCAGACACTGAAAAAATAACCGTATTCATTGCACAATACTCATCCTCAGTGGAATTTCAGTCCAAGACCTTCGACTTGAAGGTCAAGGTTACCAACTAAACACTAAACCTAAACTAGAACACTTAAAAAATATAACTCCCGCATTAGGAATATACATCTAGTATCGCGGGGGGGTTTTATAAGCTTACATGAAAATTTGTGGATCACAGAATGTGTTGTCCCATGTGAGATTTGAATCCACAATACTTGGAGCAGTAGAAAACGGCGTGGAGATGATTTAAACCACTAGGTCAGCCGTGCAGGCTATATGTGGAAATATAATTCATTCATGGAAAAAAAGATCCCTACAGATAGTAAATTAAAGGATGAAAAGTACAATGCATCATAATATTTATTCGCATTCAAGTCTCATCTTCCTAGCCTTTATTATTCCCAACACTATTTGGGGCTAGGTAATAGTTCTACCTGGTTTACCTGAATATCAGTTTTCCCACGGAAAGACTGGTATTGGACCTCCCAAACCCTGAGGGCGAACTGGATTCGAAGGTTGAACTAGTTCTCAACATATTTGAGGGGCCTGACGTTTGAAATAACGATTGCTATGTTCAAAACGATCCAGTCCGATTGCCTAAAGTGTTATTTGAGGTAGCAGCGTGAAACACAGTCAAACTTTCATATTCCGGACTGTTACTGTTGATTTCTTGTAAGAAAATGGGCTTTTCTTACACTGATTGGCCCAACCCGCGAATTGAACTGAAGTAATTTAAGTCTTTGATACTTTTTAAAAGTTACTTATTCTTGTTTCTAATTCTAATGAACAAAGCTCTAAGAAGTCAGTTTCAGTCTTTGTTTAGTTTCCATGAGTCATTGAGCTCATGCGTAATGTAAATGTAATGTTCATATTTACTTAAGAATAATTATTTAGTTCAAGCACGTTCAAGGTTCAAAATTGCAATGATAGCAAGAACTATCAAATAAGTATAGAACATAAGTGTGGTTAGGTATAATATTTAGAGTCTAGAGTCTGATCAAGAGTGTAATAGTTTATGTAACAAATTGTGGCAATGCATCTATGTATGTTTGTAAAGTCCCTCGCGAGGCAGGATTCTAGTGCGGTAATTGTCTTTTAAAGAAAAAAGAGTATGCCTCATAAGCCACTAAGTGATAAGAGGCTTATTTAACAATATTAATGGCAAATTTAATCTTTTGACTTAAATTTATTACTATCAGTTTCAAAGTGCTTGTAACTGTTAATTCTGAAGTTTAACCGTGAAAGTTTATTTCATTGCTAAACCAATTTTAATAAAGTTTAATATGGTGATACTTGAGTTTATTATATTAAAGGTTATATTCACGTATTATACTTTATTTACACATGAAAGTAAGATCTGAGACCAACATTAAGATCTGATGTTATTGTACTACAAGAATTCACAAACACGAATGTTTTTTGTATTTAAAAAAAAATATTTATTACTGTCATTACCAAAAGCCTTTATCAGTAAACTACTGGATCTAGGCTGCTGCTTAGAAATAAGGTAAGGTGGCCTACTATAGAAAGCTGGCTAGTCAGGTTTATTTCAAGTTATCCTTCCCTTCGTAGTGATAACTTAGTACTATAACTACGCAGTATTATTTTAGTGCGCTTATCATCGCACCACATCCTCAGCCTTTGGCTGTCCACTGCCTCAACTTCAGATCTTAATTAAATCATTGGCTAGGCGCATTTAATTATTTTCTCTCACTTTCTAAAATTATAATGGCGTTACTAATTCTTAACTTGTTTGTAAACAATTTGCGATTAGTTATCAAAGCAAACAAAATTCCGTAAAGAACTATATGTATGTCCAAACAATCAATATTCATAGTACCACACTAAAAGAACATAGTTTTAATCCTCTATGTATTTTAATACTAACGATCTAGGTATTATAAATTATCATGCTAATTTATGCAGGTTTTTAAAACGTATGTTTATCTATGTACAAATGAAATCAACAAATCGTAATGTAGGTTCATATTTAATTTTGCTGCACTATTTTGCTCTATGTCTACAATAAGTATCTGTGCAGCAATATCTTTGAGGACTAATTTCACCATCTATTGATAAAATACCTGATGACGTATTATAAAAGTATGTGTCAAATAACTACAAATTTCGGTTTCACAAGTCTAAGATAGAGACACATGCATATAGTTTGTAGATGTCCTGAATTCAAAATGAAATCAATATATTGTAGTTTATTTTACATACAGAGCACACGAGAACGTAAACCTATGAAGAACAATTATATAAATATGTATCCTAGTTCCGACTATCCGTGTCCAAGGCAACATAATTTTTTGACGTGTTTTTATATGTCAGCGTGGCCGGCTTTTGTCAGCGTGGAGACTTTCACAACCAGCATGTCATTACAGCAAATGGAGACGCCATACCCATATGTCCAAAATACATATATTTATCATGCTTATATTTATTTATAAATCAGGTGTTCCATGGTAGATAACAGGAGTGAAGGTACGAGATTTTGTCAAATGCAGCGTACAGACACGAAGTCGAAGCTTTCAGAAAAGACACTAGGGTTAATGAAGGAAAGACGTGAGAACCCGCCAGTCACTTCATCGGCAAAACGGACTCTAAACCGAGAGATTAGTAAGCGTGTACGACACGACCTCCGATGCTCCAACACTCTTTTGATTGAAAAAGCAATCGAGCAGAATCGGGGGTCAAAAGTGTTTGTGAAATCTCTTGGAAGAAGCCATTTGACGAAGCTGACCACAGTAAGCGGAGAAGTCGTTGCTTCCAAGCTGGCTGTCCTTTCGGAAGTAGAGAGCTTCTATGGCGATTTGTACGCTTCGCATGCATCTCGACCTGATCCCGAAAATGAGGACCCTCGGGCCAAATTAACACGCCACTTCACCGAAGATCTGCCAGAAGTCAGCATTGACGAAATCGAGATGGCTCTT
>PKRV01001041.1:1216705-1289378 GCA_003709505.1 Hyphantria cunea
CTGGCCACATTTGCCGAAGAACCGATAACCGTTGGGGTAAACGAGTTCTTGAGTGGAGACCGCGTCTCGGCAAACGTAGTGTAGGACGTCCACAAGCCAGGTGGAGCGATGATTTGCGCAAGACGGCTGGCAGGAGCTGGATGCGAGAAGCCATAGATCGAACTAAGTGGCGTGAAATTGGAGAGGCCTATGTCCAGCAGTGGACTGCGATAGGCTGATGATGGTAGATAACTATCTGGAAGTATATCAGGAACTAGTGAAACTGGCCTTAATTTTTGCTTAGGATGTCAGAAATTTTACATCATTATTATCTTTAGTCATTTTCCCGATTTTAATGGGGGAACCACGAACAACTTGTAAAATTGCAAAGTGTTTAGTTTGTTTTTTTTATCGTTGGCAGTATGCTTGAACTTCCTTGCCAAACTTCCTAGTTTATATATTTATATAATGAACTTCACAAAGAATAATGTTGAAAGAATAATTGCGAAAATATTAACGTAAATAGATTGTTAATGTCTTTCATAAAAACTTATTCTTTGCGATTACTTCGAATATACTCTAAAATTGTTCAAGCTTATTTGTGCGTTTGTACAAAGCGTTGCTTAAAAGTTTGTAAAAGATTTCACAAAACTGTATTTTCCAAGTTACGCTCAAGGTGTCGCCTTGGGTTTTACATAGACTAGAAGTCACTCAGTGGTCCTAATACGACTGCAATTAATTACTTTTTTGATTACTTTCTCTTTCTACACTCGAGGAGGACCTCGATATAAACTTTAACTGAGCCCAATTTCATACTCCTCAGTCCTCATGATTTTCGTAAAAAGGTGTGTGAAGTTTTTGCTTCACGTATTTATATATAAATAATCTTTAAGAACTCAAAGATATTCACAATACCCTTATTAATACTTAAATGCATAGTTTGAATACCAAAATATTTTATATAATTTAAAAAATAAACTTACGTCCATCAACCAGCACATTGACTATGAACAAAATTGACAACACTATTGCACACCGCATTTTATGTAAATATCACACCTTGAGTCAATACTGGCAACGGTCTTAAAACATGTTATTACTAGCCGGCGGCTGGTATTACAATGACGAGGGTCTGTACGTATAAACTACTTATATACATACATATAGAAGGATAAACATAAGATCCTGTGAGGTTTTTTGTTCGGTCTGTTGACCGGTTGTACCAGATATATGAACCTACCTTTTGTACCCACATATAAAACATCCAAACATTGTTTTCCTTCTTACTTTGCCAGTCGTCGTTTGATTTTTATCCACCCAAGACAAATCTTTTGTGATGAACACAATCAACTGTTCTGTGTCTGGATGTAATCTATACTAATATTATAAATTCGAGAGTAATTCTGTCGGTCTATTACATTTTCAGGGCTCGATGAATCGATTTCAATGAAATTAGGCATAAGGATGCTTTGATTCCTAAGGAAGGACCTGGGCTATTATTTGTTTATTTGATTTATCGGCCTATTTCTGTACTTAGCTTCTTGATTGGGCCGTTGTACGTAAACTTCTTATTCTAACCAATCCAGATCATCCTAGTAGCACAGCAGCTTTTTCAGGTCCCATATTAGGAGCATGTTCGCCTATTAATTTGCCATATTTCTACATTCTATGAGAATGTGCTTCGGCGTTCTGCCTTCATGCTTCCTCTGCATAAGAGAGCTGTCTGTGGCGCTTATACTGAATAGGTGCTTATTTGAGGGACAAATCAGGTTGTCGACTTTTAATGCTACCGGAACTGCATTTTTTGTTTGCCTGCATCCTTCTTTGGTTTTCCATTAAGTTTTGTATTTTTCTTCAATATTGGTGCGAAGTCATGTTTTTATTTGGGCTTCGAACAAGGATAGTAGTGATTTCAGCCCACAAATTCTCGTTTTCGATCCCCTTTTGGCTAATTCATCTGCAGCGTCGTTATACCCAATGAGTTACTATGCCCTTTTATCCATTGTAGGGTAATTTTGTAGGCTACTATCTATCGCGATAACTAACATACACGCTAGTTTACAAAGCTAATTTAATATGTATGTGTATTAAGAGTCCTATACGTATGTTTATTGACAGTCTGGTTCCCATAGAACAGGTTCTGCCTATTTTGTAATCAGATAGCTGTGTGTGTGAGATGTTTGAGGATATAATTAATATAATATTTAAGCCACTTTTAATCTTATTAACATCGAGTATTATTTTGTTCGATCAACTTCCACTTAAATTCTAAAATATTTTATTTGAGGGTAATGTAGAGACTTGACAATTCTAAGTTGATGTTAGTATTTCAGCTATGTTCATTCATCTATCTCTTTAATTTTAAGTTAACTTATTGATGAATTAATAAATTCCCTATCTATGCAAGTAAATAGGATTGAAGTGTTGGTTTGTAATTTCAAATTAACAGATTTTCACTAAATGCACATGAAAAATCTTCTCTTCTGTTTTTTTAATGGGACTTTCACTGATAAATAGCTGGTGATTTGGAGGTCACGTTAAGCAGTCGGTCCCGGTTGTTATCATACGATAACAGTCGTGAAGCTTAGTTGGAGGCCTTCGGGCGGCTTAAAAACATCCAACGGCAAGATTTACGTAGCCACAACGTATTCTTGCCAGTCCCCAACCCGCACTTGGCCAGCGTGGGGACTTATGGCCTTAACCCTCTCCTGAGAGGAGACCCGAGCCCAGCAGTGGGACATTATGGGTTGTTGACAGTTGACAGCTGGTAATATATGAAGTAACTTAAACTAAGTTTTAGACTAGCTTTGCGTTACGGCGTTACGTGGGTAAGGCCGCGGGGCTTAGCTAATAATTAATGCTTTTGATACATCTTCAGTTATGATATCAAATTTCACTCTGGTTTAGTCGGTCGTAAAATACATAATATTTAGAATACACGCTTCGTCAAGGTGAACAACTTTTGCATATTTTTAAATTACGAAATTCCAATCAAATTACGCGATTTAAGGGCATGACTAAAGAGTACACTGTATAAACAGTTAGTAAGTATAGTAGTTTGAATATTGAACAGTAAAGGTCAGCAGCTTAACATTATTTTTTGTCAGATTTCAAGTTGAAGAAAAAGCTACAAGGAAATTACAGAACCAAAGGCAATTAACTAACAATAAAAGCAAATCCATATGAGTCGCCTTATGAATCACGTCATGGCGTGTATCTGTGAAAGTTGTGGGGCGTGTTGGTATTTCTAAGGTTTGACTTTCCGATGACTTTAAGCATCTTATATGTGTGTTTTGAACAAAAATAAAAAATCATCAAACATCCAAGTTTGGCGAGTTTAATATTAAGTAACTACTGAAAATAAAACCTTATTAATTAAAATGACAGTATGTAGAGCTTATGCTATGGGTGGCGTAAGAAAACGGTTCCCGGATCTCTCCCGTCTCAGGCGCAGAGTGGCACACCGAGTCAGTTCGATTCCGACACACCACCCCGCCACAAACCCCGGTGGGGTGAAGGCCCGAGGGGGATTCCACACACATTATAAAAAAAAAATGGTGCGAGACAAATAGGAGAAGGGACTTTATTTATGTGTGTAAGTAATCCCCTCGGGCTGCGAACCCTTGGTTTTTTATATTATTTATTTATTTATTTAAAAAATTTATGCACTAAGCATGTACAGTGGCGAACTTAATGCCCAGGGCATGCTCTTCCAGTCAACCTTCAGGTGTTGTAGAAATGTAGTATGGTAGGTGCACAAAGGTTTTATATTACACTAATATAACACTACCTAGACAAAATACTTAGACTTATACAAACACAACACTGCACATCACGAATACAAATATAAACATACATATATTATTTCATATTACGATATAAAGTATCAATCTTACATTATCATGTTATCATAATCCTTAATCAGCGTTATGACCCCTCGGTTTGCGACGGGGCAGTATGTCGGAATTGAGTTGGCTAAAACCGGCAATTGTCCCACTCTACGCCTGGAATAGAAGGGATTTAGGAACAGCTCTTATTAAGACTTCTGCACTAATGTTTTAGGCGCCGTTAACTACAATTACCCTTCCTCGGCAATCGGGTAAAAGTAAGGACTGTACCAATGGCGTTGTAGTTTTACCTGGTTTCACCAACAAATTGTTGTCTCATCTTTTGAATCCGCAACACTGGCATGTTGTGGATTTAAAACATGGACAATAATGTGTGTGTTTCACATATTTTTGTTGTGATGAATGGATGTTGTTAGTTAAAGTCTTTCTTTTTAAATAACAAAATATCACATTTAAGTTGCGTACAACAATTAAATAGGAATTAAGGCTTTCGCGTGATAGAAAGCGATTATTGTCACCTATGAACACCCGCAATACCAGAAGAGTCGAGGAGGGTATGGAGTATGGGCCTTCAGTATCCTCACTCACTCGGTGACACACAGTGGAAGTGCTGTTTCATACCGGTTTTCTGTTAGGCCGTGGTATATCTCCGGTCGAACAGGTCTATTCATGCCGAAGCGCGGCTCTCCCACCGTTTTAAATTTGTTTACAATTCACAAATTTAATAACGTTTTATAAAACCCTCTAATGTTTTAGATATTCTCTGTGCATTCTGAGAAATGTTTTTGATACTAAGTGGGTTGCATTCGGAAATAAGAATGACATCAGCTTTTGTGATGTTTCTTTTTATGGGAATTTTTAAACCATATGATGTACCTACACCTATACAAAATAAATAAAATCGGAGCTTTTAACTTAATGCATATAAAAGTGAATAGGGTACTTACAATGAATATTAAAATTTTGTATGTTCCTGTTTATTTAGGCTAATCACCGGAAAAGCTGGACTAATTTTGACGGAACTTTCACTGACAACTAGTATATAAATATAGAAAGCTTATTATATATAACTTATGATATTCTTATTACAAATAAGATGAATCAAAAATAGTCAAACTAATGAAACAGTTAACAATAGTCGACTCAAAAGTACCAAAACCTTTATTTTCTTTGGACTGGTGGGTAAATATTTCATATCATCATACATTTGTTCACACGAACAAGTGTATGATGTGACGCTGCATGTTCGCTTTACTAGTTAGTTATTTAGTATTAAGTGTTTGTACCTAATAAATAGCCGGAGCGACAAACCAGTAACGACTCATCACACAGATTTGCCCCATGTAAATCCTTATATTTCTACCGGGTTTAAGGCACTAAAATTGTGAAATTGCCTAATTTTAAAATAGCTCTTTTCACGGGAACTAACGCTATCACTTATTCAAATGTATTACATACCTCTGATTTGCCTGACTTTCGCCCAGGTTACATTGGTCGTGGTCACAGGCTGAAAATTTACCTAATATTGTAAAATTACCTGAATAAAGGTTTTATTCATTTTATTATTATTGCATTAAATCTATCTGTGTAGGAATATCGTGTGAATTTATTTGGTTTAAGCCTGATGCTTCTCTGCTCCGGCGAGGTAATAAAACGTGGGGGTTCCCACATGATAAAAAACTCAATTTGAATTTAGTCTAGGCACAGATATTTACAGTAAGCTGGTTTTGAAAACAGTATACTCGGAAATTTTTATTAGTATATTTTTAAGTAATGATTTTGAGCGAGAGCACGTCAATTTTGGTTTTTCCTTCCTTCCTCGGCTAAGTTGACTCATGGAAGATGTTCAGCAGTAAAAAATGTTGTATTAACGGCGATAAAATATTCCCTTTGATTACAATAAATATTGATAGCCACAGATGAAGTTGTGAAGGTATTGATTTTCACAACTTTATTTACGTCTGTCGTTAGTTAGATGGTTAGACCAACTGTGGTCTATCTATTTGATTTCGTCATCATCTCAACTGAATTTATTACATTTCCTAGTCATTGTTTTAATTCAGGATTAAGCATTTAAATTAAAATATAAGGTTGTACCTGTTTCTATCAAATACCTTTAAACGAACAATTCTGGAATATATATATAATCTGAGTCTTGGAAACAGTTGAAATGATTTTCATGAAATTTTGAATGCAAAGGGTTCCGAAGGCAATAAATCGATCTAGCTAGGAGTAATTTCTAGAAAATTTAATAAAAAAAATACCGAGCTTAGCTCAGTCATTCAGATAATTTTTTATCAAGTACTGCAAGAAAGAGGAAAACTTGAAACGTACCATATACCAGCCTGTCCAGGTGAACCGAAGAAATGTACAATGTAAGAAAGAAAGAAATATAATGTAAGTAATATATATATACATGTATACAATTATATAATATAAGATTATTATTAGAAGATAAGTTGTTTATGTTCACGAGTGACACCGATAGATGGCGTTGTGATGTAACACTGAATCGCGATATCATTTCACTGCCAGGGTCACTATAAGTAGTTTAAGAAATTGTTATTTTTAAGAACCAGTACAACTGCTCTGAGATAATACATATTTGTTGATGGCAACAGTAGTATTATTTCTCGCCTACGGACCCTTGATTTCGTTCAAGCCCGTATGGCTATTTCATTATAGTGGAACTAAATTCTTTCTTTTCTACGGAGAGCATTATGTCCAGCTGTTGACTTTTAAAGGCTATTTTATATTATACTAGCTGATCCCGCGTTGTTACCCGCGGTACAACAATAACAACGGTAAAAGCAGATGCGCAAAGTAAAACATATACCTATGTAAAAGTATCCTATGTCCATCTCTTGATTTTAAGCTCCCTCCCCATCAATTTTCAGTTCTCGTTTTTATTTAAACTTCTTTTATAAGGAGAGGCTTTTTAAAAACAGTGATATACCGTGACCGAAAATCACCAATTCGAGCGACCCATGACTCATAAATAACCAATTTCATTTGATTTATAACGTCGCTATGTCAGGACATTCAGACGATGGGACGATCTGCGCTCATAACCCAGTTTCCCTCAGTGATTAGAAACAATCATCGAGGGTAAGCAACGACAGTACGGTCAGCACCTGGACGGTTGAACGCTGGTGGTATGATACTATGAGCTTCCTCGTAATTGCTTTCGGATCTTATTATAGGATAACACTTGTGAAGCCTAGTTGGAGACTGGTCGGCTTATAAACGTCCATTGGTAAGATTACGTTACGTCCATACGTCCCTCTCAACTGGTACTCGGCCAGTGTGGGGACGTATGGCCTTCATCCTCCTCTGAGCAGACCCGAGCCCAGCAGTGGGACATTATGGGCTGTTGATGAAGAAATTGCATGAATGGTTCGACCGTAATGATACCACGGCCTCACAGGAAACCGGTGTAAGACTGCTCTCGCTCTGTGCTTCCCCGAATGAGTGTTAATACCCCAACTCATCCCCACATCACCCTCCTTATCTCCAAAGGCCGGCAACACACTTGTGATGCCTCTGGTGTGGCGGGTATCCATGAGCGGCGATAATCGCTTACCATCAGGCGATACGTCTGCTCGCTGTCCCCTATTCCATAATTCCATATAAAAAGAAATAACCACACCTATTAGCATATACACCACTTCGCAACATCAACTACCCCCCACAAATATTTAAATATCTCCACGATTGTTCACAGGGCGAGCTGCTAATCGAGTCCTCCACCTCTCCTGCAAGCACCTGCTCTTACTCGGCCCAAGTAGGGCCATAGTGCGCGGTGCCCCTTCGAAGAACAAAGCAGCACCCAATATGAAAGCCTGATGATAAACAATTTGCAATCCGCACTTGGTAAAGATTGCTGACAACAACACAAAGGACACGACACCGAGAGGGATAAGAGCGGAGCCGCGCCTGGGGTCTTACCTTCTCGGGCTTGAACGCCGGGGCGTGTGAAGAGCGCTCGATCCTCTCTTCTCATGCACAAATTCCGAAACACACCCAGGACCTGTTTCTTTTTCCATTATCTATCAACAACCCATAATGTCCCACTGCTGGGCTCGGGTCACCTCTCAGAAGAGCCACGCTAACCAAGTGTCTCTTTTTAGGGGCAGCAAAATAAACACCACTGACATGGTGAAAACCGCCCAGATCCAGCCTCCAGGCGTCCCCTGCGAGACGAGGTGACTAGAGAAGACTAGTAACTGTTGGATCGTGGCCCGCCAAGTACGATTACCTCACCTGGTCGCAGAATTCTCCTTTTGTATTAGAGAAACTTAGTACCCGCTCCTCCACAGACTGTGGTGTATTGACTGTATTGGTAAGTCCTCTTAAGCCTTTCGGTTAACTTTTATGAAAAATAGTCTTCAGTCCTAGTTTAAAATACAACTTCCACGTTAGGAAAATACCTAAATCCTGTGTCTTGTCTGTGTATATGACTTATGACTACGAAAATACATGAAACGGACACAAAGAACACCCAGTCTCTGACTAACAATTTGTGGATCACACAAAGTGTTGTCCTATTTAGGATTTCAACCCACAACACTTGGAAGGCGTGGCGACATTTAAACCACTTTTTTTTTATTTTTACGTGTGGAAACCCCCTCGGGCCTTCATCCCTCCGGAGTTTGCGGCGAGGCGGTGTGTCGGAATCAAACCGAATAAAACCACACGGTGTGCCACTCTGCGCCTGAGAAGGGAGAGATCCGGGAACCGCTTTCTTACGCCATCCGGACACTTCCCAGCGCTTGCTGCACTGAAGCGGGACCCGTCTGCTGTTAAAAACTCTCAAATTTGTTGTGCATTTTTGATATTATGGAGTGTTTAGGGAATAATATTGCACGATTGCTTTAATTATCAGCATAAAAGTACTACCATTTATGTGGTAAAATACAATATTTCATTTATTGCGCTATCGTAAACATACAAGTCAATTAATGGTCTACTCTCCCTCCATCTTACAAATTTTGATCAGGTCACGTGTCCCGACGCGAGTTTAACATTTTTTACACATCACAAATAAGTGCACAACGCCGCTAAAGAAGTTTTCACTTTGAAAATAAAAAAAGAAAACATGAAAAAAAAATGTATTTGTTAAAAACGAAGGCTCGATTACTAGTTAGGCTGAAGGGGCTTGTTGCATTGCATATCCGTCGGCCTAGTGTGTGGGAGTCAGCGCCATCTAACAAACAAACACTGCACTACGGAGTTACTGCAATTGTAATACTGTTTCGCCTTATAAATACCTAGTGTTCACGCCAATCAGTATGTTTATAATTTCCCCACATCAACCGTTGAGCCACAACTCTTTAGGCAACACCGCGCCTTGTCAAATGTCTTCCCTTTACGTTAGAAGGATATGAGACTCATTTCTCCCCAAATTTGAGGAAACTAGTTTCCTTACATGTATTATTTCCAGCTTATGAGAATGTCTATGTTCCTTTCTATATCGCGATTCAGGGTTAATAGTTACGTGTTAGATTAGTGCATTTTCGGTAGATGGCTTCGTAGCACGTTTCTGTTACCCTGTATGTGGAAGTCCTATACCGGAGGTCCATATTGATTGATTGCTTTTAAAAAGAGTGGCCCTGAGTTTCTTTGCCAGTATTCTTCTCATAAGGCTCTACGCATTTTGGAAACTGGAAGTTATGGATAGACACAGGCAGGCAGTGGATTTAGGTGTTTTCATCTAATTCGCTTTACATACAATTAAACAACAATACAAAGAACAATACAGTACATCTGTGGCATCTGTTTGCGTCGATATATGATTTTTATCTGTAGCTTCAATTTAACGTTCGTAAATGTCACTTAGAGTTTTAATTGAATAAATTATTTTGACTTTGTTTGATGAGTCAGCTCTTTTGTGAAGCGTGCCAGTGACAGGAGTGAGTAGTAAACAACCATCAACAATTGAATTTATAGTGCTTTAACAGATAACTTTGCCGCTTCCTACAGCGCTGAGTATTACAAGTTCGATTCCCTTTGCTTTCAGGCGTTCTTTATTTTCGATTTAAGGGATATGCAGACCGCAAACGGATTGAAACACAAGCTCTGCTTAGCTTGGGACTAGATGGCGTTGTGTGTAAGATATCCGAAATATTTACTTATTTATTTCATCTGGAGACAAGATGACAGCGTTACACTCTAAGTGAATTTTTACGAGAGCCTCGACTAACGCCTTGATGTTGGTAAAATTATTATGATTTTTTTATCTCTGTTATATGTTTTTGAAATATTAATGTAAAGTTGCAATATGCAGCTATCACTAAAATATTTTTTGATTAAACAATACATTATCCCTTTTCTATAGCAACATAAGTAGGCGACGAGGGACCCGATTTTTTGGAATCTTAAATTCACTGTGAAATGTATTTCTGGATCTTAAAGTTCAAATTCAAAATCATTTATGACACTAAGTGACATTTATGAACGTCAAATCGAAGCTACAGATAAAAATCATAGAGCGATACAAACAGACATCGTTAACCTCATTGTCACCCTGTAGTGGGGTATTATATAAAAATTAGTGGCGGAAAACTGCGTCGCATGTTTGACTGACAGATAACGCTAAGCATTTGCTTGTATTAAAGTAAAGCCTATTTTCTGTGATGCATTTTGCGACTTTATTTATGTCGTTATGAAGTGTTAATAAACATTTCTGCGGTTAATATTTAAAGCGCCTCTTATGTGTATTATACGACATAATCTGCATTATTGACCGTATTTCCTGTAAAATATAATAACATATTTACAAAGAAAACGGTAACTCAGCAAAATTTTCTGTGAAATTCTCATAATGTGAATGTATAATAATTTATATGAGATACTAACGTCGTCACCAGGTATTATAATTTATCTGTTTTAATTACCAAGAATATTCAGCCATTAGTAATGACTCGGGTTACCCAAAGATTGCTGAAATTCTCATATAAAAATATTAATAATATTATTTATTTAACCAAGCAACAGGACTCATTTTGTTAGTAAAAATTATTCTTAAGCTATCTTAGCTTATCTATTCTAGCTATACATACAGGACAAAAATTACAATAAAACCAAAATGACTTGACTCCTGTACACTAGTCAACGCTACAGGCTCACCACCGAGGTGGAAAGCCTTTTATGTTTTTAGTGTGGAAACCCCTCGGGCCTTCATCCCACCGGGGTTTGCGGCGGGGTGGTGTGTCGGAACCGCTTTCTTACGCCGTCGTCTCATGGTAAAACTATAACTAAGACGCTAAAAAAATTTGAACTTATGTACTCTAGATAATGATGTCTCATAAATATTAACTGGAGGAATAATTGTCATAACACACACATACACACATTAATAAAAATACCATAATTTCGTTCTTCTTCACTTTATAAATTAATCTGTGACGCTCTGCAAACTCTTGACAAATGGCAATCAGTAGTCTAGTACTACAAACCGAGGCACTCAGCAGAACAACATCATCAGTACAGCTGATGTTGTTAATACATACCCGGCTTATGTAACAGCCAACACGCTCTCTGCTTTGTCTCGTTCAATTCTGATGTAGAAATTGAAAAATGTAAGTGAACTCAACCCCTCTCACTCCACACACTCCAATCCATACGGTTCAGACACTGCCTCCGCCCATCGTACCTGATTGATCTGGTCTCCATACCAATACCTGAGAGTAAAGTAAAAAAGAGGTAAAAAAGAGGAGGATAAAAAAGAGGTAAAAAAGTAAAAAAGAGGTAAGTAAAGTAAAAAGAGGGAGTCTCCGTCTTTTTTACACCTCATTCGAAGAATATCATAGGAAACCAGATCAAACAGCTTCGAAAGATCGAGGAAGCACGTGTTTACAGGCGTTTTCCTGTCATTGTAATACCTCACAGCCCATTTTTTTTTTTATATTTAAGCTGCCAAAATGACTCTGCCCTGCCTGATGGAAAGCATGAGCAGAATCCAAGAGTGGTGGTCACCATCCTCAATGCAAAAAAGAACAATGCAGCATGGTGACCCAGACTATGGCGNTCCAAGAGTGGTGGTCACCATCCTCAATGCAAAAAAGAACAATGCAGCATGGTGACCCAGACTATGGCGGCCTGGGGGGAAAGGGGATGGTGAGGGGGAAAGGGGATGGTGAGGGGGATAGGGGGCGTTGGATTGGGGTATGGGCCTCCGCTATCCTCACTCACTCGATGAAACACAGCGTAAGCGCTGTTTCACACCGGTTTTCTGTGAGGTCGTGGTATCACTCCGGTCGAGCCGGCCCATTCATGCCGAAGCGTGGCTCTCCCACGGTATTTGCTAAAACACTAGATAGGTGTGCATATTTAAGATGCTCAATGTTTACATAATCGTGACCAGGGGATTTGCCTTTGGATATTGTACTTATTACACGTTTAATTTCCTTGGCTTAGAATCTAATACGGCACAGACACAGGTGGACCGAACAGTAAGGTCACTAAAAATGCTCCCTAAAGTGGTCAACAATACGTACTGGATCGCTCCATTGACACATACAGGGAGGCCAGGCTTACTGTTCAACCTACTTGTTTGTTTCCGAAAAGCTCCAAAATTATTACTAGTATGATGAGAAGCTCGAATTTCCATTGATTTTGCTAATTCGACCCAATACAGAATTTCTGCTTTGCATCCCTGTATGCCGCACTAACATGCCTGTTCCACCCTATCACCTTTCTCTTATGCACTGCACAACTTTGGTTCAATTTGCCGACCTACTTAAGGCACATACTATATTCTCATATAGCATATCAATAATAACTTTATCACTATGCTCTTCACAAAATTTGTCACAGCAATGATTAAAGATATCTAGCAACTCAATTAGGTTTTATCTATCATGGCAATAGCTCGTATAGGTCTGAGTTTGTTCTCGATTTCTATCTTCCCAGATAACAATACAGTCTTTTGCACTCACTGTGTCAAATACACACTCTATTAACTATAGATAGTGGTCAAACCACAACATGTCATAGAAGAGCCCTCACCAAACTCAGACAATCCGTGAACTCCGCTAAGTTTTCCGTCGCGTCCGTGGGCATATACACATTAAATACTAAAACCGATCACCGCTCATGTTTTATTTTGAAAGAAGTGTAACACCGCCATTGTCTCACTAGCTCGGTAAAACACAGCGCAAGCGCTGTTTCACACCGGTTTTTCTGTGAGGCCGGTGTATAACACCGGTCGAGCCCGCCCATTCATACGTAAGCGTGATTCTACCACGGTAAATCACGCATGATGCATGACTTCATTTTGCATTGGGTTGCAAAATTATCTGTCCCATGTTTAGCCTCATTCTGATTCATTTTCCGACGTATTCCATTGTTAAACGGTACCTTTGCAGAAATTTTGTAACTATCTATACCGCGATTGAAGTTTCGCAGAAGGATCAAGATGTTTGCGGTTTGTATATCCCTTAAACTTAAAAGTTTACTCACTGTACCTTTGGGATTTTCCCATGCAATAAGTAAATTTGCAATTTCATTGTGAATGTCTAACGAATTAGCATAATATGTAGGACTTTGCAGTAAATTCGTATCGAAGAAATTTGTTCCATATGAAAACCCGTCTGGCGAGCGTGGTAACGGCCAAAGTCTCTTTTATAAAGAGAGGCTTGTGTTCATTTTGTATCATCATAAAACATAATCATAGAGTTTATAGATTGCTGTTTTTTTAATTTCTTTAACTCAAGTGCGTAAGAAGGAGCTTTATGTTTTTCGAGTGTATATTATGTAGTGTATGTATGTATGTATTTTATGTATGTATTTTATGTATGTATGTATGTATATATCTTTAGCACGCCCTAGAACGTAAACACCTTGTCGTAATTTATGTGAGTGGTGTCTATAGATTCGTCTTAGTCGTGAAAGTAACACTGGGTACATCAAAATTAAAAAAAAAACAAAATTAAGGATTTTTGGAGTCATAAAGTAATCTCAAAAAATTATGTCGTCAAAATACATCGAGTGTGTTAAAATGTGATAAATAGTGGATTAAGTACAAGTGAGTTTAATTATAGAATGTATTTTAACAAGTTCCATCAAGGGCCGATTATCGAAAGTACAATAAACACTACCCTTCACTTTCTCCATCCCATGGTTAGGTAAGAGATTGCCTCTGAGCAATAAGGTCGCACTTTTTTGAGGAATGTTTTTGCACCATTGGCACTCCCGGAGAACCAGTCTAGCCACTGAACCCTGTGGTATTTACAAAGGCGGGGGCGGACTTTTTGAAGCACTACACCAACGGGATGAACAGGAGTGGCGACATTCCATCACTGCATGGATACGACTAAATACATAGTTACACTTAGAAATAAATGTTTTGACTTAGACTTTGACCTGGAATAAATAACACTCCATAGGAAGAAGACCTTTCATATTCCTAGGCCTTATTATTCTTAAGATTATTTGGGGTTAACTACAAGTTAAACCGGTTTTACCTGAATTTCAGTTTTTACACGGAGCGACTAGCATCTTACCTTTGCAACCCTGAGGGCAAACTGAATTCGAAAATTGAACTAGTTGTCAGTATATTTTTGACTACCTAGGTGGTGCAGTGGGTACGCGTCTGCTGTCCATGAGGTCTCGGGTTTGAATCCTGAGCCGGGCCAAATGTTTGTACGATCTGCAAATATTTGTTTCGGAGTTTGGGTGTTCTCTATGTATAATATGTGTGTATGTAGAAAAAAAGTATATATATGTAATATCAGTTGTCTGGTACCCATAGTACAAGCTCTACTTAGTTCGGGACTAGATGGCGTTGTGGGTTAAAATATCCGAAAATATATATTGTTATTATTATTATTTATATTTGAATGCATTGACTACCTTATAACCATTGTCATAGGTGTTCATGACAACTGGAACCGACGGCTTAACGTGCTCTCCGAGTCACTGGTGGAAAACACCGCCAGACTTCATACTTCGGGCTGCTATTAAATAAAATTGTAAGAAAAACCCGGCAGTTATCTGACCCAGGAGTTTTGATCGGCAATCGGTTACTCTAACCACTAGACCAACGAGGTAGTCAGGAGGAGATTTAATTATAGAAGTTGCTTGTAAACGTTAAATTCCTCACGCAATATATTGCAATATTAACATATATGTCCGTATTATGATGTGATACAAGGTATGTAATAATTGGGTAATGTTTTACATGAAGTATTTGGTCAGTTGTCGGTTTGTCGTCACCTTCAACCTCAGTTAAAATTTTAAAAATTTAATATTGTAAGTCACTGGTTAAGTACTATCAAATTATTGGCATTTATTTGAGAATACGTTATCCTAGTGTGGACATTCTCTATCTCATAATTGCTTAAAAGGAATTTGTGTTATTAACAAGTAAAGTGCACGCCAAAATAGTTGGATTATATTGGATTAGAATTTGTGGTTTCTCAGGCACATAGAGACTTAAAGGTACGTTATTTTATATAACATTATTATTCGTTGATTGTGTTTAGTAGTCTCATATTTATTAATATATGGAATGTAATAAGATTCATATATAAGTTATAAAAAAATTGTGTTTTAGCATTATTTAAACAAAATATAACTTTATCATTAGCCTATCGCAGTATATGGTTGGACATAGGCCTCTCCAATAGCACGCTGCTTGGTTCGACCCTCAGATTAGAATTAACTTAATACATTATAAATTTATTATAAGAATGGAACAATAATATTGCAGATTATTTAATCTATAATTTGTAAAGACTGTCCCATACTTTTATTTCTTTCAATTTAAAATTTGCAAAGAATATAAATTTAAAATTAATCTACATGTATTACGAAGGTGTCAAAGGCCCAAAGGAGATCATTGGTGATCACCGATGAAGTCTTCGCCTCTTGAAATCAGATCAGTCTGGCAGCCCCGAAAAACATGAGGAAATAGAATAGTTTATCAATCGTTAGTATGTATACAAATCACTAAGGTTTTCATTCCAATCATTTTATACGAAAATTTCCAAGCCAAATATTATTATGAAAACCGGTTTATCTAAAATATTATTACAAGAATTTGGACAAAATTTTCAAATATTAATATTGCGTATTGAATACAAATATTTATAATCTATTTATTGTATAAATGTTTATTATTAATTTGCATATTTCTCTTGTTATTATGTTTAGTACCTGCATGAGCAAGCTTTGCTCAGTATTTCTTTTTGTATTTTTTAAAGATGATTTTTATCTTATTTGTTGCAACTCTACATTTCACGAAAACCAATGGAGCCGTTTACGAGATTCAGATTATATATATGCATATACAATAATTGCTCGATAAAGCTATTAGATCAACACTGCCTTGTTGATTCAGCGGTTAGCGTATTCAACTGTCTAACAAGAGGTCTCAGGTTCTTGGATTGGTACAAAATTGTTATTAAGATTTTTACGAGAAATTCTTTAGAACATCCAAGAGGATGGAAATTTGACAGTGTTTTACGCCCGTGCATAAATATCTTCGGCAATATTTATTGGGAAGGTCACTAAAATAAACTAACATATAACTAGTTAAATATCCCAATTTCGTTCGCCCTCAAGGTTGCGGAAGTCGGATATTTAAGTAAGCCGGTTCAAATAATAGCGGACCCCAAATAATTGCAATAACAAAGCTTAGGAATAAGATTACATACAAGAAAATCTATTTAAAGAGTAAAAAAAAATCAGAAAAACATATTTTACAACAACAAACTAACACAAAAACAAACAAACAGGTTGTGTGTATATGTGTATAAATAATGTAGGCAAAACTTAATAATATCTATAAAAATCACGGAAACTTGCAGCCATTGATCCTGAGAATCATAATTGTATGGTAAGATAAAAATATGCAAAAGTAAACAGCATGACGAAAATAGGTTGAGGTGAAGCCCGTGACGTATGACTCACTCATAATATTGGATTGGATGGTCCATATTTGGATTATGCAAATATGACCATATCTCTGAATTTCGTTCTAAACTCAAGTGGCTACAAATACGCTTTCGCCGGAATCTTCACATTCTTTCTCTTTAATACAGTATTTATGTATTTCATCCACACACTCCATCTTATCTTGAAGAATTCGTTCAGTTCTTACAAAACTCTCATTGTAGGGACCTGAGATCATCAGAGAATTTGAAACTAGCTCCTCAGAAACATAAAAAATAGTTAAAACTTTTCATTAAATTTACGTAGCTTGAATCACCTGGGTTGTTATTACGCATTCATTGTTTCCTCATTCCATCACATGTATGTTTCACCGTTGGGTCTGAACCTAAATTATCGAGCCGATTTTAATTATTGAGGTGTCAATGAACTGAATTATGAACTAATTTTTATTTCTTTTTTACCTGGAGTACAAACGATACGTTTTATTTGAGCACAGATCGATCTATTTTTTTGAGAAATAAGTAAATATTACTACTCGGAGTTGTTGAGGTAGCCGATACATAGAAGGCGGTACTGAGCTTTAGTTTCTTCGAACTTAATTTTTTAGAGAAACCTGGAATAATACATGACGATTAACTGTTGAAAATACTACGTAATAGGAACTTATGCCAATATGAATGAACAACTAAGATTATAAATCGATTTATGGTCATCAGAATATTTTTTTATATATTAGTTATATTCGAAATAATTAGTTTATTCTACAACATTTAGATATTCACTTTACACAAGCCTATTGGAAAACGTATTGGGCCATCAACAATATATCGACGCGGTTTCGGACCAATTTCGATGCGGTTTTTTTCATTTGAAAGCCATGCGGTGGTTCTTAGCTATATTTGGTTAATATCGATCCAGCAGTGTAAGAGTATCAACTCTTTTCCAAAATGATGTAATGCATTTTAGGGAAGCGACCACAACCACGGGAGTAGGTACGTAATTATGCACACGTTCATATGAATCAAATAACGTCTCCCGATATTTGATTCACACGAACGTGTGCAAAGTTATGTCGGAAATCCCTGTGACCACAAAACATACAAAAATTGCTTGTTTAAAGGTGAACATCATAAGAACTAAGAATTTATTATATCCCACTACCAAATTAGAATTATTTACAAATAAATATTATTTGCCATAATAATTATGCAGAACTTCATTTGATTTGACCTTATCGTTCGCAAGTAATAAATTGTTTAGTGCCAAGAGTTATCGAAATATTCAAATACGAAAAAAAATATTCATTACGTGCAGTGTTGAAGTAACTGTGCCTAAAAAAATGATAACATAACTTTTATATGTCATGTACAGGAACCGTTAGGAGATAATGCATTACCCTTTTCAAAAATTTTAAAATATACTATCAATCTTTAATTACAATACAGCATTTAACGACTACTGCATATCATAGGTATATAAATACAGATTTAGTTACTAAAGTTTTGCCTTCAGTTTTATGAACTTGCAAATTTGATCAAAATATCGCGATATTTTGATACAATTATTTTTGATAATTTCGGACATCGAACACGAATCGTCATTTGGCTTCAAAGTTAGCATAGCTTGTACTATGAAAATCCGATTGACTGCTGGAAGACTTCCATACTTTTTTGTAAATAAATACATATTAAATCCCCAATTTGCGAAAGAAATATTTGCAGATCAAACAAACATTTGAACCGATTGGGAACCGAACACGATACTTCAAATACAGCAGTCGCAAACGCTATCAATGCGGTACCGAGGAACCTGAACTACGAAAAAGTAACGCGTAGTTGTTTTTTTTCAGTAGATTGGTTTTTGACTCCCGAGGGATGTTATAAGTTTAACGACGATGTTTCTCTCTCTATCTCTACCCCAGTGCCTCGGAGAGCACGTAAAGCTTTCGATCCTGCGCCTTATCTCTCCCCGGTCGTGTCTGTTTACCCCCCCCCCCCCCTATCGGATTATGAGAGAGAGGGAATATAGAGAGCACCTGTGTTTGCGCACACACTTGTGCACTATAATATCTCCTGCGCATTTAGCTGAGACTAGCCGACGTGGCCGTAATCGGCTAGGAGAACTTAAGAGCATTGGGGTTTTTTTTTAAATTTTAATTTTAACTTATTGTTATTTCAATGTGATTACTATTGCTAAATGACTTTTATTGTTTTTCATCAACAACTCATAATGTCCCACAGCTGGGCTCGGGTCCCCTCTCAGGAGGGGGTTAAGGCCATATGTCCCTTGCTAGCCAATTGCGGGTTGGGGACTGGCAAGAATACGTTGTGGCTACGTTTCTTGCCGTTGGATATTTTTAAGCCAAACGAAGGCCTCCAACTAAGCTTCACGGTTGTTATCGTATGATAACAACCGGGATCGGCTGCTTAACGTGACCTCTGAATCACGATCATGCTCATGGTACCGCCAGTGGTCACCCATCCAGTTACTGACCGCGCCTTCGTTGCGTACCCTCGGTAATTGTTTCTAATCATTGTCATTATTGTTTTTATCTCTCCTATAGTAAAAATGGAAATGCCCAACTAGTGTAAAGTTTCATTGGAGTGGCCAAGGAAGGAAGATTCAAATAGTCAAATAGTTAGTTACACAATGCCACAGTTTTCCTCTTAATAATTAATGAAATTAAAGTGATAACACCGTATCACGGAACAAATGATATGTTAAAACGTAATAATTACAATGTTGAGGACAGGAAAATAATTGGGATATTCATTGACTTCATAATCGTTACGTTTACAAAGCTTCTTACGTAGTCCTGTTGGTATATTACTTTTGATAAGTATATAAGGAAAATGCAACCAGTCCCTGAAGAACAAATTCTGTTTTGAAACTAGTAATCCCGTAATACTGACTCGTGTATAGAAATATGAAAAAGATCTATTATGAACTATTATTCTGTTGTTTATTTGGATGTTTTTTTGTTTATTTAATGAGTAATAAATTGTGGTGTTAATACTAAAAACAATAACAGTAGGTGACAGTGACTATAATGTACATTTTACTATGCTAAGAAACCAATGTTACAAATGCCATAGTCCACACGTTTTTGTATATATTAGTCATATTTTCTTTAGCCAGTTGACGGTCTCATAAACAAGTTACATCTGTACTAATTTATAAATCTGAAGAGTTAATTTTTTTACTTGAACACGTTAATCTCAGGCACTACTGGTCTGATTTGAAAAATACTTTCAATTTTAGACAGCCCATTTATCGAGGAAGGCTAAAGGCTATATATCATCACACTGAAACTAATAGGGGTGGAGCACTAATGAAGAATGTTACAAAAACGGGAGGAAATTATTACGCTACGGGCAATAGGAGACGTAAATGAAGTTGCGTGGGTTAGTCAGTGTAATATATTAGCGCTTTGTGATGATGGATTAATAATACTTCTACTCTCTGCGTCGATATCATGAGAGTCAGTCGGAGAGAAAACTGTGTAGGACAATAGTATTGCAAAGAGAAAGAATAATTAAAAGAAATCGCAAATGACACACCCAGAAAAATAAAGATGTAAGAAGAATTAACTAACTTTACAGAAGAATCAAAAACTCTTTAACATATTAGTAATATACCAAAAATGGTATGTAATAATATAAAGTTTTTCATTGATATTCATATTTCTCTAATTTCTTTTCGAAAACAACTTTTTTTACCAACGCAAAAAAAGGGTTGTTGTGAGTTTATGTCTGTTGTTGACTGTCCATGTGTGTGTGTGTGTGTCTGTAGGACCGTAGCTCTTAAACGGATGGGGTGATTTCGATGCGGTTGTTTTTATTTGAATGCCATGCGGTGGTTCTTAGCTATCTTTCTTTCTTTCTTTCTAAAAAAGACAACTCCCGGATTAGGAATATACATTCCTGTGTCGCGGAGATCTTTACAAACATACATGAAACGGACACAAAGTACAACCAGACTTAGAAAAACAATTTATAGATCACACAAAGTGTTGTCCCATGTAGGATTTGAACCCACAACACTTGGCGCAGTAGGAAGCGGTGTGGCGACCACTGAAACCAATTTTTTTTTTCGTTGAGACCCCCTCGGGCCTTCACCCCATCGGGATTTGCGGTGGGGCGGTGAGTTGGAATCAAACTGACTAATACCACACGGGTCGGGATCGGGTCCGGGTGGAGATCGTCCGGGCCTTCTCCGCCGCCTCCTTCTGCGAGATGACTTCCTCGCAGAAGGTTGCGACCGCGGTAAAACTGCTCTCGCCACCGGCCATGGAGCTAACGATGGCTGGTAGCGAGAGATCTCCTCCGATGACTGCAGTGAGGGCCCGACGCTGCGGCGCACAAGCGGGACACACCGCCAGCGTGTGCTGGGCCGAGTCCTCACTGCAGACGCAGTGGTGGCAGGCGGGACTCAATTCCCTCCTGGCGACCGAGTGCAGGTACTTCCCGAAGCAACCGTGCCCGGAAAGCACCTGCGGCAATCGGAAAGAAAGGGTCTCATGCTGCCGCCCCGCCCACTCAAGGATGACGGGCTGGAGCGCCTCCACGGTGGCGAAACCAGCACGTGGAGCCTCCAGCCGCGACGACCACCGTGCCGTCGTGGCTCAACGGGCGGCTTCACGCCACTCGCATGCCTCTTCGGGTGGAGGACAAATGGCACACTCCACCCGGAATTCAGCCACCCGTCGATAAACTTCGGCGAGCACTTCCGCCTCCAAATCCCACTGGGGTATTCCGGCCNTTCAGCCACCCGTCGATAAACTTCGGCGAGCACTTCCGCCTCCAAATCCCACTGGGGTATTCCGGCCAAGGCGCACGCCGCTTCGGTCGACACCGTGCGGTATCCGCGTATGGCTCTGACCGCCAATACCATCTGAGGCCGCCAAAGGCGTGCCTTATTCTGAGTGGTCAGAGCCGATACCCACACCGGTGCGCCGTACAGGGCCATCGACCGGACAACTCCCGTGAAGAGGCTTCTCGTTGCGACACTGGCTCCACCCAGATTGTCAAGAGTCGCCCAAGGGCGGAGGCAGTGTCAACCAGCTTCGGAGCAAGCTGACCGTCGAACGCCCCTCTCGGTACCCGAATTGAGTGTCAGACCGGTCAGGGCCTACCTCACTGAACCACTGAAACCACTAGGCCAACCGTTTAATCAAGTTCTTAGCTATATTTGGTTAATATCGATCCAGCAGTGTAAGAGTATCAACTCTTTTCCAAAAAAATTTAATGCATTTTAGGGAAGCGACCATAACCACGGGAGTAGGTACATATTTATGCACACGTTCATATGAATCAAATAACGTCTCCCGATATTTGATTCACACGAACGTGTGCAAAGTTATGTCGGAAATCCCTTTGACCACAAAACGCGATGAACACAAAAATCTGTTTCATTCACGTGTTCATATTTAGATTTCGAATTTACAATAAGGCAAAATAATAATATTTATGAAAACAAATTGATAATTAATCAGTTTTTCAATCCTATTATCAGTCACGTAATAAGGATGAAACCTATATATTATGAAGCAAGAGAAGAGGAAAAAACAAACAAAAAACAGTATAGAAACTTAGCTGTTACCGGGACATATGGGAAAGGAAAGAAAGGGAAACCTATATTCAGCTGGGGTATTAGGGGTGGCATCAGCCATAGAAAAAGAACCAGCTGCAGGAGAAGGAGAACCAGCCGCAGAAGTTGCACCCAATGCCGAAATGCTTCTGGTGAATAAACACAAAAAGATTCTACAACTGGTGATAAGCTGGTGATCGCAGTAGCTAGAATCATTTGTCTGGTGAAGCTGTTATTCGCAATTGGTATTGCATTTTGTGATTTCCGTATTGACATGGATGACCATGAGTCGATTGTTGGAGCCTCCTCCGGTTTTAGGTGTTAGGCAGGGTGGTTAGGTGGTTAGGCGTGCAGATGAGGTTAACTTTACGAGGCCTGAGATCATTAATGATATTAATATGCATAATAGTTCAGTCCGATAAATATTTTATGTTTAAAACGAAGACCTACAAAAAGAAAATAATAAAGGTACCTAATTAGTAACAGTTGTCATTGGAATACGTGATTCTAAGTACGTTTAATTGGACGTGGTTACATCAATGACTAATATCAAGGATTAATGACTAATTATGGAGATTTGCAATTTATTCAGCAATATGAATTTCTAATAGAAAGAATCACCAAATACAACAGTCTTCAGCACTAAATGGGCTTAGAAAGGAGTTTTTGTTCTACTCTATCACATTGGAAAGACGGTTTGAGTTTGTTTGAAGTTTACTAAGTCTTTGCAGTGATATTGTCCAGCGAAGTTTGATCCCTCATCGCCTCTTAAGAAACCCATAGAATGATAAATAATAGTAATAAATATTTCAGACATCTAACTCACAACCCCATCTAGTCCCGAGATAAGTAGAGCTTGTTTTATGGGTACTAGACTACTGATATAAATACATATATATTTTTTTTGTAAATAAAAAAAATAACATATTATACATAGAAAACACCCAAACTCCAAAACAAATACTTGCTGATCATACAAACATTTGGTCCGACCCGGGGAATCGAACCCTAGACTTCAAGCTCAGCAATCACAAACGCTACCACTGCGCCACCGAGGCAGGAATGAATGGAGGTGGCATCACTATTCATAATTTCAACACGGACAAGTTTATACACCCATACGTTCGTTTGTCCTTTATTCCATAAAAGGTTTACGTCATTTATAACAATTACTAGTTTGGTAAGAAAGTGGTTAGTAAAAGATTACGTCTACATTCAATTATATCCTTACGTACGCAGTGTTTACTAGTAAATTTAATGATAACGTCATTCATTTCGGTTTAACGTGTTAGGATGAATTTATTTTATGTTATGAGGAAATCATCAACAAAACAAGTCTGCTGCTGGATATTATCCTCTCTTTTGAAATGACATTTTGGCCTATTATTCTACAGCCAAACAAGTCGGGTTACAATTAGTAAATATGTCTAAATATCAATATTACCTACGACCAAGAAAGCGACTCACTATTTCTCGCCAAATTTAGATGTTTTTATACCGATATTTTTTTATAACGTGGCGCTCATATCCCAGTTGCACTCGGTGATTAGAAACAATCACCGAGGGTAAGCAACGACGGCGCGGTCAGTACCTGGATGGGTGACTGCTGGTGGCATGTGACCATGAGCGTCTCCGTGATTCGTAGGTCGTTTTAAGCAGTTGGTCCCGGTTGTTATTAAAGGATAACATTCGTGAAGCTTAGTTGGAGGCCTTTCGGTGACTTAAAACATCCAACGACAAGATTACGTAGCCACAACGTAGTCTTGCCAGTCCCTAACCCGCACTTGGCCAGCGTGGGGACGTATGGCATTAACCCTCTCCTGAGAGGAGACCCGAGCCCAGTAGTGGGACATTATGGGTTGTTGATTGATTGATTGATACCAGTCATAATCCAATGGATTCTAGATCATAGTCTAAATTGGGTATATAATAGTTGTAATGATAGACGGTGACATCAAAGTTCGTCCAAGAGGTAGGAACCTGGTGATCTGTAGCACAGGCTTTCCTAATATAGACACCAGCCTTTCACAAAGGTATAATTGTTACACATTTTACTACACTGTATTGTATTACCAGACCTTTTTTTTATATGGAATAGGGGGCAAACGCGCAGACGTATTGCCTGATGGTATGCGATTACCGCCGCCCATGGACACCCGTAACACCAGAGACGTCACAAGTGCGTTGCCGGCCTTGGGGGATGGGGTGGGGGATGAGGGGAAGGATTGGATAATGGGCCTCCGGTATCCTCACTCCTTCAGTGAAACACAGCGCAGGCGCTGTTTCACACCAGTTTTCTGTGAGGCCGTGGTATCACTCCGGTCGAGTCGTCCCATACATGCCGAAGCGTGACTTTCCCACGGGTATCTCTACTTACCTTTGTGAAAGACTAATAAATAATATTATTATTGTTGTTTAATAAATTTTCAGTGATTATTTAAATGCAAGGTAAGACAGTTATAGGCCGATAATTATTCACATCTTTCAAGTTCCTGCCCTTATGCAGAGGAGTAATAACAGGCCCTTCAAAAGCAGCAGGAAATTGTCCAGTTTCAAATCATAAGTTGGCCAACTGACTTATTATTGGGAAAATGAAGTCTCCAGATATTTTTAAAAACTTTGTAGGTATTCCATCCCAACCAGGTGAGTTATCAGAGTCAAGACCCATGAGTATACCATCCACTCCTTGTGGGTTAGTTGCCAGCAAAATGGACGATGTGGCTTACGTGTTTAAGATGCCATTGTAGTTACTAAAATTAGCAGTATAATTAGAAAGACCAAATGTATTTATAATATCACTAGCCAAAGTTTTCCCTATATGAGCAAAGTACTGGTTAACACAATTAAGTGAATCAACAGGGTGTGGAGTCACGTATAGAAGAGAAGTGTTGGGTGATTTTGGGGCTTCGAAATGGGTTAATAATGAAACATCATTTATCGTTGCCAAAGATGTGTAGTGTTTTTTATTGAGTTAGTTATCTGGTCTCTCTGAAATTACCTTTTTGAGTTCTTATTGAAATTTTGATTGTTACAATGTTACATTTAATGGTTAGTTTCTCATCTTCAATAGCATTTTTACGAAGTATCATAAACCGCAATACTTCAGTGGCTATCCAAGGTTTTATTATTCGCCGTCTATAACATAGAGGTTTTTTTACTGTGCTAGAGAGCAGTGATGCCTGATTTACGGATATCAATCTATCAGCTGCAGTATCCGGATCATTCCATGAGATGATTAATGATGTATTTAAGTTTAATGAGGCGTTGCTGACCGAAGGTCTTCCCAAGGAGAGCCAACCACCGCGGTCTTGGGTAGTCCGCATTCAACCGTCACCGGCATATTCTTCAAATCACAGGTCCATCGTGCCGCAGGGTGTCCTATGCTGCGTATGTCTATTTGCGGTCTCTACTGTAGCACCTTTTGGCTCCAGCAACTATCATCTCATTAAGACGTGACCGGCACTTCCTGTTCAGCGAATTTATTTACGAACTAAGTTCATTTAATATAAAAGAGCATTGCACAATAGGTACTGTCTAGATTCCGAACAAGAGTACTGGTCATTGCGTTAAGGGGATTACACAGAGCTGAACCCTGCATACTTTGCACAATGTTGCATGGAAGGAAGATAAACAATTTTAAAAACAGTTTTTAGATTGTGTAAAATTTCAGCTCAATCGGTGAAAAATTAATATAAATATAAAATAGGATATTTGGGTACAAATACTACGCGAATATTTTTTCTGAGTGAGTCAAATCTAACATAAAAGGCCAATGTACAACAAGCCCTCAAAAACCAAACATGAATAATCACATCGCACTTGTGATGTTTTTAACCTACACTTTCTAAGAAGGAAAAATATGTATTATGACGCATTGAATTAAGTCCCTATTAATGTTTTACTAAACAGTCCCGTAAATATGAATTTAAATGGGACTTAACCCGATTTGAATGCAACTAAATCATTGCATTGTAATGATTTACTAAGATTGCGTGTACGGTACCTTATTTATGTTATATCATATATATAATGTATTTAGACGATATTAGAATTTAGGACTAAATAATAGTCCTTTATCAATAAGTGAAGAGACTTGGCAGGCACTATTCATACTGATATTTTAAACTTGAAAGTAGCTGTTTGTAGCCTACGTGTTATTCTATTGTATAAGCTATATTATTGTAAAGTTTCGTTAAAATCCATTCAGTAGTTTTTACGTGAAAGAGTAACAAACATCCATCCATACTTACAAACTTTCGCGTTTCTAATATTTTATTAATAGGATTAAATGACATTTTGGTCCATAAAACCATTCAATATACTTACATACATTCATACGAATAATTCAATACCAAACAATATACTCTTATTATATAAAATGAAATAAAATAATTTATTCTGTAATTCAGATGAGTTAGATCTTTCCTAACCGAACTAGCCCTGAGAACAAAGGATGAAACAAACACAGGAATGATCCTCTCCTTTAAAGTCCAGACAATCGTCTTTAAATACAAAGGACATTCTATCAATATATATATATATATATACATAATATATATAATATATATAATTATAGTATAATATATATAATTTGAGTAATCCATCTTAATTCGGTAAAAGTAATTAAAAAGAACACGCCAATAACAGCTTTAATTAAAAGTGAATTAGTATGAAATTCCATATTATCGTCACATTAATATAAGAAACAGATTTAAACATTGAAAAAAAAAACAGTATGGGCGTAACAATTCAACAAGAGAATAATAATTCGTTCATGAGAATAGTACCAATGAATTTCACATTGTAATAATAAATAAGAAGGCCCACGTAATCGTTTACGCAAAGAAGACGTCAGCATACAGGGCCTTGGTAATTACAGTATAACTTGTCAATCCCCTGTTAAAGATGCTACAGGAAATAATAAAATAGACCACGAGTTGTTCTAAGTTGTGACGTTAGGGACTCTTGTTTATTATTTGTGTGCAAAACTTAATCACGAGTAACATAGCTAGTTGGAAACTAGTAAATAAGGTATGAAACTAGTTCAAACCGCATCTAAAGAAGTTAAAAAATATATGTATTATGTTTGTTATTCTTGAACGCTTGTTTGTTGAGTATAAGTTTTGAATCATCGATTTTGAAGTGTGCAGAATCACCATGACATTTATATTACACCATAATATTTATATTATGTAATATATATTATTTAATTATTTTTATCAGTAGATATTGTAGCGGAATGTAAGTAGATGTACACCTTGAATGATTTATATGTTTGAGTCCAAACCTTCAATGGTATCACTGAGTGATTTTTTTTTGTAGTACGTTAGTTTTTCGAGCTTGTTACTGCACACTCTTTACCTTTCTTGTAATCTATTGTATTTGATTATCTGACTCTTAAAAAGAGTGGCCATGTGTTTCTTTGCCAGTGTGTCTCATAAGGCTCTACGCATTTTGGAAACTGGAGTTTATGGGTCGACACAAGCAGATAATGAATTAGATGTTTTCTCCAAATTCACCTTGACAATACAGTACATCTGTGACATCTGTTTGTGTCGATCTATGACTTTTATCTGTAGCTTCAATTTAATAATATATATATTAAATTGAAGCTACAGATATCATATATATATATATATATAGGCTGGCTCAGCGGCGTCCATCGTCGAATCCGCTAACTAGAAGTTAGTACAATAGAATTAAAAAACAAATAAAAATAACATCGTGAACAGAAAGAACCGTTACGATCACTAAATAATTTTTAAAGAAGGCGAATAAATTAAGAATATTTCATCCAAGAAAGATAGCACTCCTGACACGAGGAGGAAGAGGCAAGATATAAATAATAATAATGAAAAGAAGTAATCTAAATGTTAATATATTTATTCCTTCTATAATATACTCACTGTAATATTATATTAACCATAAAAGATTACGGTGAGTCAGCCTTAAAATATGTATAGTTTGCTTACCATACGTATGGTTTGCATATGCATATGCTTTATTTAGAACTTTAAATAGCCAATATTTTCTTTCATACATTGTTTTTGTGAAACTTTATTCATTTACGCAGCACAGGCAATGAAAGCTCTCAAAAAGAATAATTTTCCCCCGAGCTTCGCGACATATTTTATTGATATTCCACTCCTTTTGGTTGGAGGGTGATGGTATATAACTTAGCCTTCCTTGCTAACTGGTCTATCTAATACTTAAAGAATTCTTTTAAGCAGACCGTTTTTCCTGAGATTCGTGCGTTCAACCAAACAAACAAACTCTTTAGTTTTATAATATTAGTACAGAGTACTTGGACGTGCAAGCTCTGCTCGGTATTATTATTTTTGTAATTTTTTTAAAAAAGGTATCTTAACTGGATTCATTTATCGCCACTGAAATCCCCTGCTTATAAAATTTCATAAAAATCTTTGGAGCCGTTTCCAAGATTAAGATTATATAGAAAGGTATTTAACTATTGCTCGTTGAAAAGTATTCGATTCGATGGATATAAATTTTATTAGCTATTACTATGTAAGTATATGCTATACAGCATATACTTACTTAGTAACAGCTAATAAAATTTATTAGCTGTTACTATGTAAATGTGTTTCATTAACGTGACGTAGAATTTTTAACAAGCTCACTTGGATTTTCCCTTCATGCTTGTTATTAATGCATCACTATACAAAATTTACAAATATTTCCATTTACAGTGTTCTGTAGGTAGGTGCTATGATTTACACTTTCTGATATCACTTTAGGTATACCTTGAAATACCAGTTTTATTATAGGGTAAAACATTAGTCGTCAGGGGCGTTCCACTGTAGATACGCGCTTGAGTACTCTGGCGGAGGAAGCAGTTTCCCGTGGCGAAGTGGTATTGGCGGTGCCTTTAGACATCGCCAACGCGCTCAACACTTTGTTCTGTAGTTACAGCAGGCTTTAGTATATCACCGAGTACCTCCCTACCTCCGCCGCATAGTCGGGGCATATCTGTCCGACGGAGCCGTCATATACCCAAGTAGGACTGGTCTCGGTAGCCGTGAAATGTCGTGCGGTGTCGCGCAGTGTTAGGCGGTAGTGCGGTCTTATGGCCTCTCCTGTGGGACATTGGCTTCGATTGGGTGCTTCGTGGCGGATTCCTAGACGGTGTCGTCGTCACATGTTATTCGGATGACACACTTGTGACGGTGTGTGGCAGAACAAACCGTGTGGCAACCCTGAAGGCCACGGCCGAGGTTGCCCAAGTTGTCGAACAAATTCGGCGGCTGGATCTCGAGGTGGCTCTGCACAAATCCGAGGCTTTGTTCTTTCATGGGCCTCGGAGTAAGCTACCTGATCGACTCAGCCTCATAGTAGGAGGTACTCGCGTCGGCATCGAGCCCTATATGAGGTACTTGAGGCTCGTACTCGACGGCCGATGGGACTTCGGACATCACTTCGTCCCGAAGTCTGGTCCTCTGGTTGGTTGGCGCAGTGGGTGCATTGGCACGATTGTTGCCAAACATAAGGGGGCCCGATGATTCCTGCAAGAGACTCTTCGAGGGGGTCGTGCGGTCCATGGCCCTTTATGGAGCCCCGGTACGGGCGAAAGTCCTGAGGGCCAGCAATGTCACGCTATTGCGACGACCGCAACGAGTACTGGCCATCAGAGTCATGTGTATATGATCATGTGGGTGTACCGCATGATCTCCTTTGAGGCGGACAGTCTCCTGGCCAGAACTCCACTATGGAACCTGGAGGCGAGAGCCCTTGCTGCTCTTTACCAGTGGCGCAAAGAGGCGCGGGAGTTGGGAAGGAGTCCTGAGACTCGAGAAATCGATAATCAGAAATCCCAACTCCGCCAGGTCCTCGTGGGGCAACGGAAGGAATGACTTGGGCAACCGAGCACTGCGCACGCGCCGTTATTGTAGTGGTAAGACCCGTTATGGAGCATTGACTCGAGAGGTGTCACGAGACCCTTTCATAGTGGCTGACGCAGGTGATCACTGGAGAAAGATACTTTGGAGATTACTTGTGTCTGATCCATAAAAAGCAAACGCCTGAGTGCCACCATTGCAATGGCCAGACCACAGACACGGCGCTCCACACGCTGGCAGAATGTCCGACGTGGGAGAAGCCGAGGTGTGATTTTGTGGCGGCCATCGGGATGGGGGTTCTCTCCATCGGTAACATGATTGCGGCCATGTTGCAGAACGAGAGCGCGTGGTTATGCTTGCCAAAGAAACGGCGGAGCGGGACCGGGAAAAGTTTAGAAGTCTCCTAGTCCGCCAGGTCTGGGAACGGGCCAGGTACCGCAGACAACTCGGACGCTGGAGATCACAAAATGATCTCCGTCGTTCATAAGCGCAAGCCTGGGGGTGACAGATGTGGCCTAGCCACTGCTAGGCCTAGCGGGTGCTGCAGCACGCTTCGCAGCTGCAGCACCCCACCTTTTAGGGGCAGCAATGGAAACATCGGGGTTTCCACACAGGAGGGGGCCATCTAGTTGGAGCTGTTTCCGAGATTGAGAATAGGTACTTAATCTTGTCATAAAAATTGTAAGAAAAAAACAACATCTTTTTATTATACATAACATTTATTACTAATACAGTATGTTAGTTTAATACATTAAGATTACAATATAAAACCATTGATATATATAAAGCTTATTCGAAGTTGATTCATTCTCCATTGGCTGCAATACAATCCTTTAAAGTAGTAGTAGTCCAGTAGCAGGCAGGGTATGTAAAGCAATAATGTTTCGATCGCCTTTTTCATACAAACACTACGTGAACAGCCAGTTCTTTTTCTGTCACAAACTGAGGAGGTATTATTGTATCCATACCTACTTTATGTAGTGCAATCACAGCGATTTAGTCCTCTTTATCTCATCACATTATCACTCCATTTTAATATATATTACCGCGAAAATAAGTAAATAAAATCCATAATTGTATAAAACTGACAGGTTCCAAATTGAAAAGTAATATCTTGTTTATATTTAATCATATTTATGGCTAGTAACAGTATCTATGGCCAGACTAAGTATATGTATAGAAGAATTGCTCGTTTGAAGCTCATAGATTATTAAGATCCCAAAAAACGAACGAATGAATGTACTTTATTATACACCAATTACTACAGTTGCATATTTCAAGAAGATGTGTACAATGGGCGGCTTTATTGCTAAAAGAAATCTCTTTCGGGCAAAATTTGGATGGACATATCGTCAGGAAATGAATCATAGCGACTCAGACTATCGTCACCTAGTGATGTCTCTTCATCATTGAGTCTCAATGCTCCCATTTTAAGTTTACTGCTTTACTGCTTACTTTTAAAATGCGGTCTTATAAAACTCTGATATGAGCCTAAGATGTTGTTCGAAGTTTTTACCAATAAATTTATGAAATCTGTCTAATCCTATGTAATACTATCAGCTCTTCCTAATCTCCATCCGCTATCTTGTTCTAAATTATTAAGGCTTGTACTATGGGTACTAGACAACTGATATAAATATGTTGTACATATTATATGTACATAGAAACAACTCAAACTCTAAAACAAATATTTGCTCATCATATTAATATTTTTGATTAGTGTTCGTNTCTTTTTTATTTTTTATTTTCCATATTTGTTTTGATAATTTCACTCAAGTTAAACTGATTAGAGTGAACTGTTTTAACATGTTTCTATGTAAAGTCTAATCTCAAAGAGGAGCGCTGATGTCCGAAATACAGATAAATCTATCTAGTTCGGACACAGATATCCAATTAATTTTCTAGCTTAAGATTTAGTTTTGTTAAACCACAATTGTTAAACTGTATCTTTATGGTTAATAAATATTATTATTATTATTATTATTTAGTACAACCCGAAAATCAAACCAAACACCTCAAGCACAGCAATCGCATACGCTGCCAATGCGCCACCAAAGCATTCAATTACCTAATGATTTATACCAGACGATTTTTAAAAGTCAAAATATTATCATTTTTTTCACAGCACAATGTGAACAGATATTTGATGTTTGCCTGTAATTATGATCCGACTGAAAAAGAAAAATGGCTTTTTGTATTTTATGATCGTGTTGTCAATAGATTCATCTAAGTCGCGAGAGTGACACTGGGTACATCAAAATAAAATAAAAAAACAGAACAAAAATATATTTAAAAAAAACCTAATAAAGAAGGCACTTAACGACGCGGTTGAGTTTTTTAAAATAATTACCTAAGTTGAACAAACATTATTTATATTTACTTATTGTTTATGTAAGAGTATAAAAAAAGGTATTTAGCCCAATAAAAGATTAAATAAATAAGAAAAAAATAAAGTAAAGTAATAACAACAATCTTCTTAATCCGAAAACAGGTTATCTGTTTTCGGATTAAGAAGATTGTTGTTTGTGTGTAAACAACTATTACAAAATTATTATTGATATAAAATAAATCATTTTATACACTAGAACTAGAAACAAATTGCTTGTTTGCTTTATCAACAGCAGATGCTGTTAACGATATACGACGATAAATTACTTCATCTCTCTCCCTCAAAGCATGCACACAGCTTAGAAAGAGAAACATAGATAACATGCTGCGCGCACGCATTCACCAGGTCCGATTCGATGCGTTTACGATGGCGTCGTTGCCACGCCTCTCAGCTGGAGTCTCAAATCGCTATCTACATAAATACAAAGTATGTACTAGCTAACTCCCCCACCTTCGTCTGCATCTCTAAAAAAATAACCTGGCCCCGTTTTTGTAACATTTTTTATTTATATTCGGCTCCTATTGGTTCTTCGGTGATGTTATAGCCTATAACCTTCCTCGATTAATGGGCTACTTAATACTAAAAGAATAATGACTTTGTTTTAGCCGTTCATGCGTGATGGCGTGACCAAGGGAAATAAGGATTAATATTTATATAAATATATAGATTATTATATAGATATACTGTCAGGCAAATCAGAGGTATATAATACCTTTAAATAAGTGATCGCGTTACTTTCCGTCAGAAACGAGGTGATCCAACAAAGAACCGGGGTCATCGACATAGCCCACAGGTTTAGCAAGCTGAAGTGGCAGTGGACTGGTCACGTTTGCCGTGGAACCGGTAACCGTCGGGGTAAACGAGTTCTTGAGTGGAGACTGCGTTTCGGCAAACGTAGTGTAGGGCGTCCATAGGCCAGGTGGATTGATGATTTGGGCAAGACAGCTAGCAGGAGCTGGATTCGAGAAGGCGAGGATCGATCAAATTGGCGTGCAATTGGAGAGTCTTACAGTGGACTGCGATAGGCTGATGATGAAGATGATGATGTTAGTTCCCGTGAAAATAATTATTATACTGATATTAGTCTTAGGGTATATTATTATGGCTAATAACTTTTCGTAGATCAATTTGTTACCCCACACTCGAAGGTTTTTCAATTTGAACCAGTAATTTCCGAGATTAGAGCGTTGAGCAGAAAAATAAAGTTCTGCTCGATTGGATTAAATACTCATAATAATTTATGCTTACAAATCTCACATACGGCCGTATGATCCCAAACTAAGCGAAGCCTGTAACATGGTGACTGTACACGGTGATAACTATTTTTTTATGTATGACCTGCCAAAATGATTCTACTCTGATTGATGAAAAGCATTAGCAGAATCCAAGAGTGATGGTCACCATACTAATTGTAAATACAGACAATGCAGCATGGTGAACGACACTACGGTGGTCAAGCGATGCTTCTGCATCATTGGGCCTCCGGTCTCGCACTCAACAACGAAACACGACAACATGAATTCTGACACTTTGAATTCTGACGACTGCCTCGGTGGCGCAGTGGTAGCGTACGTGACTGCTGTCCATGAGGTCTCGGGTTCGAATCCTGGGTCGGACCAAATGTTTGCATGATCTGCAAATATTTGTTTCGGAGTTTGGGTGTTTTCTATGTATAATATGTATGTATTTACAAAAAAAGTATTTATGTATTCATATCAGTTGTCTAGTACCCATAATACAAGCTCTGCTTAGTTTGGGACTAGATGGCGTTGTGTGTTAGATGTCCGAAATATTTATTTATTATTATTTACTTTACGTTGATCTTCTGTGCGAGGGTAGTACGGCTCCGGCCAGTACGTGACGAAATCAGCGTGGCTCTACTACTTGTAAATTTCTAAAAATATAATTATTATAGATATATAATTATTAGAGATATACATAATATCTAATACTTTCTCTGTCCTGGAGGAGAACCAGAAATTATTATACGTCCCTGGAATGATCAGGCCCTAAATATGCATATATATGTGTTTATGTATCTACATATTATATATTAGCTATGGATATAATATTGTTATTGTTAAATTTTGTGTTTTTACAATCTTTTATTTAGTTTCACCTACCCCAATGTCAATGCAATTATATACAACTGGTATTATTATTAATCCAAAATGGCCACCGTAACAAAACGGTGGCGTACATGCTTCTGAAAAACCTACCCAACATGGGTATATAATGAAAGGACTTTTTTTTTTTAAGCTGCCAAAATGACTCTGCCCTGCCTGATGGAAAGCATGAGCAGAATCTAAGAGTGGTGGTCACCATCCTCAATGCGAAAAAGAAAAATGCAGCATGGTGACCCACACTATGGCGGCCTGGTGAGATGCTTTTTCACGCCCCGCTTAAAGGACCCAGGATCATAGTGGGAAGGAAACACGTGCGCTGGTAGTGAGTTCCAGGTTTTGACCGCTCGGCACAGGAAGGAAGCACCGAAGCGACGAGTACAAGAATGTATGTCTTCCACTTTGAAGCGGTGACTTCTTAGGCCGGCACGTGTTGTTCGGTAGAGGAAGGGAGAGGGGGGATCAATTGGAAGAGCTCTTCAGAACACTCACCATGGTAAAGGCGATAGAGGACTGCCAAGGAGGCGATATCTCTACGCAACTGTAGAGGCTCAAGGGTCTCGGTGGCTTCGGGACTATCGATAATACGGATTGCTCGCCGCTACAACCGGTCAAGAGCGTCAAACAGGTACTGTGCGGCACCATCGCAAAGGTGAGAACAGTACTCCACGCACGAGCGAACCTAGGTCTTGTAAACACACCTAGATTCCGTGAGCCCGCTTTAGTGATAGTCTCAACGTATTCGCGTGGATTGAGGTCTCGGCAGATATCCATGCCCCGGATAGCGAGCCTATTTTGTAATGGCATTTGAGTGTACTGAAAAGTGGGAAGGGGAAGTATTTACAGTTATTTTTTTTTTAACAAGTAATAAAAACTTGTTTTTAAAAAACTTTTTAAATTAATTACTTGTTTCTTCCGCCTATTTATTAGTACACATGACTTCGCACTAATATTCTTCACTATCCTCTTTTCACTATAAGGTTAGCAGGAATATAACTAATAATAATAATAATATAATAAATATTTCGGACATCTAACACACAGCGCCATCTAGTCCCAAACTAAGCAGAGCTTGTATTATGGGTATGAGACAACTGATATGAATACATAAATACTTTTTTTTGTAAATACATAGATATTATACATAGAAAACATCCAAACTCCGAAACAAATATTTGCAGTTCATACCAACATTTGTTCCGACCCAGGATTCGAACCCGAGACTTCATGAACAGCAGTCGCAAACGCTACTACTGCGCCACCGAGGCGGTCAAGTTTGGGTTGATCTTTGTAAATGTTATTTCCTGCATATGTAATTTAAATGTTTATCCATTTGCATATTTATATCAATTGCGTATCATAAATAAAATAAATCTAAATAGTTCTTCACGCAAACATCTATGGAGTGAACCTCTGGTATAGAATTACAGAATAAGGCTCGTCACGTATTAAGTGTACCTATCCATTAATGAAATATTTAACCAATATTATCATTATTTTACCTCAACACTACGTATAGATGACGTCAATTATATGGCATAGATACTTGTATTGGAACTACCATGTTCAATAAATTTTTGAATGAGAGCAGTTTTCCTTAATTAATTTGAAAATAATAGGGTAATTTTTTAGTTATATTTATTTAGTACTTAGTTAGTTTAGTGGGAGAGTAGAGCTTCGGCATGAATGGGCCGGCTCGATCGAAATGATAACAAAGTCTCACAGAAAACCGAGTGAATGAGGATACTGGAGGCTCATAACCCAATCCCATTCCCATCCTCCTCCCCATCCCCCAAACGCCGGCAACGCACTTGTGACCATGGACATCTGCAACAGCTCTGGTGTTGCAGATGTCCATGGGCGACGGTAATCGCTTACCATCAGGCGATACGTCCGTTCGTTTAGTCGGCCCACGATTCTATGAAAAAAATTAATGGTGATTCCGTGCCGTTTAGAAATAATCAAGGTTAGGAAGATTACTTGATGACCTTTAGTAGACCTGTATGCTCGATTGTCCCTAAATTTATATAAGTTTCTAAGTGCAAACTTTTACATAATTTATAATTTAGAGAATAGATAGATTTACCTCAAGAACTTATCTTGTGACATATCGTTTAAAAAAGTTCTAGTTTCGCGGTCGACTAGTTTCGATCATAATATTTTCATTGCCCAATAAAACTTTAACTGTTATTGAAAAGGTTTCCATATTTCTCTTTCTGCCCTTCTAATACATGTAAATTGATTGATGATGAATCGATTAAGTATTTCAGATGTTCAATCCATCACTATATTCAAACAAGTTAATGTGAAGAATAGCATTAGAAATTAAGCATAATAAACAATAAAACGTTTAAAAAACTATAACTTGACAAGCTCTTGTAAAATTTAAATAGCATATGTCACCCGAGTCTACATCATGAATCTGTTGAAATCTCAATCGTTTCAGTAGTTTAGGTGCTATGTTTGAACAGACAAACATATAGACCGCCAAGACTATTACCCTTCCCTTTGGATCTACCGTAGTTGGGTGAAAAGACAGTGGAATGAACTGATTATACAGTAAAAGGAACATGAATGTCACATTTCAAAGAAACAAATTTCACACGATGCGAATAAACGGCGTGTTACCATGACATGTATGTCTCAAATGAGTTTCGTGGCAATGAGTCAAACTTGTGACTTGGTTATGAAAATAATAATAATCGAACACAAACACGCAAAGGTTGCAAACTAGGAATAAAAATCAAAATAATTGTTAAACATGATCTCAATAGTTAAGATAGTTCAACTGTTGTTAGTAGAAGATATCTACATTCATAGCTAAGAATACCAGTGTGAATTCCCACTGGCATTCACACTGGTATTACTACTTCCAGCGTAGAGTCTTCAATTCTTACTAGAATTGAAAACTCTACGCTGGAAGTAGTTCACGATTACTATAACTAGCGCAGACTATCCAGTTGGGAAGGTCTAACTTTGAGGTAGTTAGCAATTAAGGCTGAAGAGGTTGTTTGATATTTTTTCATCCTAAATACCTCAGTGTCTCAACATAAAAGTTTTTGACTAGTGTGTGATAATATACAGATACATGGTCAATCACAATGAAAGATCAAAAATGTACCTAAAAAAACCGGTTTGTCTTAATACTAGCACCTCCAATATTCTTTGGAGCCTATTGGTACTGTTATCATCCAAACAAGTTCTCGCTTTCTATCATTCTATCTATCACACTAAACAAGTGGAATTCCTTCTAATCTATCGAATCTATCTTTTAGCCTTTCTTATTTTTATTATTTTATAAGGGTTAATAACTTCATGAGACTAATTTTGTTTACACTATATGCGGAACCTTATTGCCTATTTTATATTGTACATTTACTATAGCTTGCTAAGTTACAATAATTAAATAAGTTCTAAATATTACTACTATGTTATTGTAAAAACTCACTGTCTACTTTTTAACTTAACTAATTTATGATTAACTATAATAAACAATTATTATGGAATCATAAATTTAATCTGCTTTATTTCTTTTGTTTATATTTTTCATTATTTTTATACAATATTTCAGAAACATATCTCTATTTTTACTACTGACTATTTTGCATATGTTGTGTAATTAATTTTTACATCTAGCTTAAATTGTATATCATAACTCTGTTTGAGGTAAATTGGACAATCCACTATAAGGTGAAGGAGAGTCTCTGCGACGTTTGGGCCACAAACGCATGATGGGTTCTCCTTACACTTGAATTGCGTCAAGTATTTGGAGAACTCACCATGCATCGTAAACAATTGTGTTGTTAGGCCGGATATCTGAAGCTTATGTACGGCACCAAACGCTGCTAGGGTGCAAGGAAAAAAGAGCTTTGTGATGGAGGGGGTCTCGCCCTCTCTGTACCTCCTGTTCCACTCGCCGAGCGAGGCCTGTCGAATGCCGTGCCTCAAGAATAACACAGGGCACAGACCGTAGTCCGGTGCTTTCTTTAGACTCAGAGCCGCTTCCTAACCCTACGTAGGCCTTGACCCAGAACAAGGATATTTCTTTATACTGGGTCATGCCTTTTTGAATGGCAGCTCTGGCCTCCATAGCCAGGAGATGAAGGGCATGGCGATTAGTAACTGTTTGGAGAGTGGCTTCGCTATCGCTAAAGATACCGAACGTGGTTTCGCCTCGCTTGACGATCACACTGGTCGCTTTGCACAGGGCCTGAAACTCAGCTTGGTAGACGGTAAATTGGGGTGACAGAGCAAGTTTGAGGTCCCTGGCTTCGTTATGCAATATGGATAACGCTGCACCGACCCGGCCCTCAATCTTGCTGCTGTCCGTGAAGATGCACACCTCGATGTTGTTGATGCGCTGTATTTGTTCCTCGTCTGCCAGATTTTTGAACTCGAGAGTCCTATGCTCTACAGGGTGAGGTGCCTCTATAACCGGAGCCATTCCTTCCATCTCCCTGTCTCCCAACCATTGCTGGAACACTTCTCTCTTGGCTTCGTACAACGAAGCCACCTCACATATTCTGAGGTCCAGAGGGAGTACACCAGCCAAGACTAGCGCCAAGTACCTAAATCCGGTTAGTAGTTATAGAGGTAAATGGCAATATTCAATTGCAAATACATTCTCCCACTCTCAAACGCATGTACTTTCTTCGTACCGTGGTCAAAAAGAATAAATAAACAAATATTTCGAACATTTTACACACAACGCCATCTAGTCCCAAGCTAAGCAGAGCTTATGTTAAATCTAAAGATCTTGTTTTAATAAATTGTTATTAATTAAAAAAAAACTCATTCTGCTTTCCAAACTAATTTCTTCAGAAAGATCCGAACAAAGGCACGTATCAACTGTAGGAAATAAGCAGAAAAAAACTACAATAAAACTCAAATTAATAGCAAGTAAAACACTTGTACTACGTGAAGTGTTGCCATTGAAAATTAATCGTAATAGTGAGTCGGTATCAATACAAAAACTTTATACTATGCATCTGACGTCAATCTAAGGGCGGAGCTTAACTGTTTGGGTGTGCTTGTAAAATGTACGTCCCTCCACTTTCTTCGCCTACAGTGCACTGTAATCGACATGCTTTATATTATTCAAAATATAAACATTACTTTTATTCATTTTCAACATTTGAAGTAGATTGACGTTATTGATAGGCAGAAGAAGAAAATTATATCCATTTTCCGTACACTTCAGGAAGGTATATATCAATTTTACATGGGTTTACTCGAATACGTAATACATAGTAATAATGAGGAAAATGTTAACAAGTTATAATATGAATGATTTTGTTGTAGGGAACCAGTCGCTGCTTGCGTTTCGGATTGAACGGTCAACTATAGTCGAGTTTCGTACTCGCGGTTGTACCGCCAATCCCATCCTTAAAACCTTTGTAAGGTCAGGATACACAGTTCCTAGCTTTCGATATAAGAAAAAGAAGTTTTAAAAATGAGTTCAATTGTGTTTGTGTTTGCCGTTCTGTGTTTAAGTGGAGTTTGGGGTATGAAGTTGGACTGGTGGAATAACGGTGAGATGGTTTTTTTTACTATTAGTTAATATTATTAGATTATTTAAATCTCAGGAAAATGACTAAAACTGCATTTGAATATTAAATTTGAGGTGGATTCATAATTTAAGGAATCTTTCAATCTTTCGTTTTAATTTATTATAATAAAATATAATAACAAGGGTCAATTTCTTTTAGCGAACTATAAAATAAGTAGAGGTACCAACAAATCTGATAAATTAGGTGAAGATGATGAAACTGTTTAAATTCACAAATAATTAAGGATATCATTTTAATTGTTGATGAATATTGGCTGTTTATAGTTTTATTAAATAGTACTAAATATTTATTTAACTTACATAAACAATTATAAACTTATGTTCACTGCTAAGTTATTTAATATGAGGATGAATTATAGTTTTGGGTACACGATTCCTACAACTATTCTACGCCTCTAAGCTGGTCGAAACCAATGATTATAATTACCCGAGATTAATGACAGAAAAATATGTAATTATACAATTGAAACTTAAAATCTAATATTATAAGTAGAATAACCATTAAATAATAACAATTAAAGTTGCTTTCAATTTCCTTGTACATGTTTTTTTTTGATATCATTAATAATTACAAGTATTTAATTGTTTACCTTATTGCCAGTAGGTAGATACGTACAGTTTCCACTGGATAAAATTTATTATTTAAATCTATATTCTCATAACAAACAAGGAAAAATGTGTAACAATAATATGAAGTCTTTGTATAATTTGAATAGATGATGAACTAATTTCCTCATTAGTATTTTTTCGTCCTTATTATTTTAGTTTGTAATAAAATGTTGAGTTACAGTTAAAAGTCTCACTGTGCCTAACTCAAAACGTTATAACCTATTTGTGGCAACTTCCTTTTGAATTGTTTTATGAGTTTAGTTCCAGTTTTTAGTCAAGTACTTTTATGTTAAAAGTGTGGCCGTTTATCTTTTGACGTCAATAACTTATGGCACGCGTCAATTGTGATATTGTGACGCGCGTGCCCCTAGTATCGGGAATACCGTTTGTGGTCAGGGGTTTTGTTAACCATAAGTAGGTATGCCATTTATATGGAATTGTAGTTAAAAGGTACAAATTTTCGAAACTTTAGGCACTTTATTATGAAGAGGTAAGAATATTTTCTTGCACTTTTGCATAAAAAGTAAATAATTTTCTTACATAAATGTAAGAAAATTATTTTTCTATCATACTTTCAAAAAGTATGATTTTTAGCACCTTACATAATTGCGATATAAAATAATTTTTACCTTACGTTTTTCGTGGCCTTTTTCAAAATAAAAATATCATTTTCATAGCTAAACCTAAGATTTTCCCAGAAAAGTATCAGTTGTTTCTTGGCAATATATAATATATATATAAGATATATGGATTTTTTTTGGATTTTGATTTGATTGGACTACCGCATTATGTTTTTTTTCCTACAGTGAAATAGAAAATTTATGGTTCAATTTTAAAATACAAATAGTACAAAAATATTAATACAAAAAATAATCATTATTTTAGTACTGTTATAATCGCTATACTTTTTACAGTATGTTCCATATCATTCCAAAATATGATCAAACAATCAAAATTGAGTCTTCCAAAGTTAGACATAAAGCAGTATTTAAGTTTGTCTAGGATTGATGTAATTTTTTATTCAAGACCCTTTTGTCTTTGTTATAGTTGATTTAAAGTGCGGCGTGGAAGCAAGTTCACACCTCGTCCATCACAACCCATGGTTGGTATATCTCGAGTATTGGCGGAATGATCTCGTAGATATCAGATGCGCAGCTACCTTGATTGACAAGCGTCATCTAATCACCGCCGCTCATTGTATTAAGAAACCTCGATTTAAACGGTAAGAATATACTTCTAAAATGGTAAAAATTATAGAACCAAATCTTATTTTAATCTAACGTTAAAATATTTCGGGTATCGTAACAAACGATCGCCTATCGGGCTCCAAGTTCTCCGAATTCCTCCAAATTCTTTCAGAAGTTTAGTAATTAAAGCGTAACAAATAGACAGACAGACGCTTTCGAATTCATAATATAGATAGAAGTGCCAAAAGCTAAATAAGGCTATAGATGTTAACTATATTATATTTTCCTCGTACAGTACAAAACTCTATACTACGATAGTGCAAATTATACTGAATTAAAACCAATGTCTCCAATACATATATTTGTAGTAGCACTTCTTAGTACTCCTTCACAATTAAGCTAATGATAATAATTTTGATGTTTCAGATTAGTAGCACGTCTTGGAGAATACAACTTATTGTCAGATAAAGATTGTGTACAGGGTGTTTGCGCCGATCCCTTAGTGAAAATCGACGTAGAAGAAATTTTTGTGCACCCTCAGTATGATGGCAAAGAACACGACATCGCTATTCTAAGACTGGCCGAAGATGCTCCTTATACTGGTTGGTGTTTTTATTCATATCTTACATTGAGACCCAGTGATGTAGAAGCATCTCAAGAGATCGCTATAGCGTAGGTCACCATGCTAAATTGATGAATTGTCCCCATCAGCAATGGGTATGGTGACCACTACTTATGGATCCTGCTCATGCTTTCTAGCAGGCTGACTGGTCATTTAGGCAGGCCCGTATATAAAAAAAATTAACTGCTAGGTTATACTAAGTAGCTATCGCTGTCCATAAATAGCTGTAACTCAAGATGCGCAAAACAAAGTATAGGTCTTGACATTTTATCAGGATCTTTTACTAAATCGTTCGATATTTCTCACATTTCCCAAACCTTGATGGCCTATAATGCAAGTTTGGTTTTCTATGTTTGGTTATAATGATCGTATTGGCTATCTATGTAGAAGTCTTGTGTCGCGTCTAATTCCAATAACTCAACTAACATTGGGAATTACGAAATTTGTTTTGACATACACTTTTCACTTATGTATTAGAAATACCTATGTTATCGGAGCATTCCTTTTTCAATTCTTGTTTTTGCAATTTTCATCCAAACTCATACTCCAACTCCGAACCAAAGTTACACCAAATTGAATTAAAATACGTAGATAAATATATAAAAGATATTTTATTTACAGATTTTATTCGTCCTGTCTGCTTGCCTAAAGGAGAACTTAAGACTGATACTACATTCTTCGCGGCTGGTTGGGGCGAAATCCCATTGAAAGGTATCTATGCTCACGATAAGAAAATCATTCCTCTGCCTTTATGGAACAAAAAAGACTGTCAAGCTGCCTATAAACACATCGTCTTACCCCAGAGTGTGATCTGCGCTGGTGGTCAGGAAGGTATTGATACATGCAGAGGTGATTCTGGCGGCCCATTCACCAGGGTCGAGAAAACAGTTGAATTATGGGGTGTGACGAGCGGTGGTAATGTCCGTTGTGGAACTAAAAACTTCCCTGGCATTTACACAAAAGTGGTTGATTACCTCCATTGGATTGAAACTGTTATTAAACCTTAGATCAAGACTCGGTTCCTACGATGTCATACTCAAGATAATGATGTATATATAAGGGAACGTAACTACATAACGTTCGTTGACAGCATTGCTTAATGGAAAATTGATTTTGAAAAAACCCTTCCAGATGATCTCGTGAGAAAGAAAATAGAAGTCAGCCAAATATATTATTTATACTAGATACTTAATGCATATGATTGTTAAAATATTAGGCAAAAAAATTCGGAGCTTTATTAAACACTTACATTTTATCCATTTCGTCCCAGCTTTTAAGCTTGTGGAGATTGTTGTTGTTTGTCTCGGTGTGCTATTAAATGTTTGTTTTAGCTTATAATATAATATGCAGGCTGTTAAAAAAGCAATTAATATGTTTGTTTTGTGTATTTTAATTCAGAAATTTATAGATAAATTTGAATATTAGTTTATTGACCGACATGTCCTTAGTCTATCTTAAATGATTGTTACCCCGCCCTAGATACTTTCTGATTTTCAAAACAAGTTATTATTTTTGAAATAAAATATCTGTGTAAACTATTTTTTTTTGTAAACTGTCAAATGGTTTACGTTATTCACCGAGTCAGTTTTTACCATTTAAAGTATAAGCACGCTTTTCCATAACAACCTGTATAGTATTATTGTTGATGTTATAGTAACTTACATGTTGATTTAACTACATTTATATTAAAATGTGACTTGAGAGTAAAAAGAAGACATTTTTAAAACTTTTTTTTACTTATTCTCAGACGTAGGTATGTAACGTTCTATGCGAAGTATGCTTACTACCATATTTGAACAGAATTTATTTACAAAATGTATTACATACATGTATACAAGAACAGTATTTTTTTTATTAATTTTTATAAAAAATAATAAAAGTGTAATAACAAATGCGCAGAAAATGTAATTAACAAAAAAAGACATTTAAACATTTTGTGTTATATTGTAATATTAACCATTTTGATGTTTCGAAATGTATTTTTTTCTAATGTAGCTGATGCTTTTTATACTTATTAAAGTTTAAGCAAACAAGCAATAATTGTAATTGGTTTAAGCAAAGAAGTGCCTTATTTTTCACTAACTTACATAAAAAAGAAAAGATAATATAAATAAAAAAGAATTTATCTATTTCAAATAATGTTCTTCTTTTTTTTCACCCCATCCTTTTTTATTCTTTAAAAGCACCTAACGTTAGTAAAGACAAACTGACTCTTTTAAATTTAATTTTAAAATTTAAGTTTAGGTATTTCTAAGGCCCAAAAAAAAGATGGAAATGGTAAGACACTAAGTATAAATTTGACGATACGGTTGGCCTAGTGGTTTAAGGAGTCCACGATGGTTCGGTGGTCGTTGCGGCTGGAGGCTCCACGAGCTGGCTTTGCCACTTTGTGGGCGCTCCAGCCGGTCACCTTTGAGTGGGCAGTGCAGCAGCACGGGATCCTTTCCTCCGACTGATGCAGGTACTTTCCGGGCACGATTGCTTCAGGAAGTACCTGCACTCGGTCGCCAGGAGGGAACTGAGTTCCGCCTACCACCACTGCGACTGCTGTGATGACTCGGCCGAGTACACTATGGCGGTGTGCCCCGCTTTGGCGCCGCAGCGCCGGGCCCTCACTGCAGTCATGGGAGGAGATCTCTCGCTACCAGCCGTCGTACGCCTACGCCTAGAAGGTGGCGAGAGCGGTTCTACCGCGGTCGCCACCTTCTGCGTGGAATCTTATCGCAGAAGGAGGCGGTGAAGAAGGCCCGGGAGGATGATCTCCACTCGGGCCCGATCCGCCGCCAGCAAACCGGGTGGCGGAGGTGCACCTACCCGCGCCTCATGCCGCCCTGAGTGCCCGCGGACGGCATTTCCCTTCTATTCGCTTCACAGGCCAGCCGCGAGGGGGTTTGATTTGAAATTGAGAGTTTATACCATTAGACGGTGCCCGCTTCAATGCGGGCAGGCGCTGCGAGGGTCCGGATGGCGTATAAAGCGGTTCCCGGATCCCTGCCGTCTCAGGCGCAGAGTGGCACACCGTGTGGTTTTAGTCGGTTCGATTCTGTTACACCGCCCCGCCGCAAACTCCAGTAGGGTGAAGGCCCGAGGGGGTTTCCACACGTAAAAAAAAGTGGTTTAAGAAGTCGGTCCGGATGTGTTAATAACAGTAGTTTATTTATTTTTCATATGTTTCTAATCACACCCACACGCCCACTACTGTAACTCCTGTACACTAGGACCAACAGCAGTAGCCCACGAACACACCGAGGCATGGCACTCGGGCAGTCCCAGGAAAAATTAAGCCAAAAACGAGAACGAAACGACGATTACGTTACGTTAACGAAATCAACCAGAAGAAAAACTGGAGGAGTTGGAAATATAATATGTCCACTTCTCTCCGGCAAAGCGGGATACAAAATGAAGTCAAAATAGGCAGACACCTTTTCAAACCGGGAAGCACCACCGCTAAAATATTATGGGTCCTAAGTCAGCGCCATTTGATTTCTATGTATGGCAGAATCGCTTAAACGCACGGAAATTCAACGCAGTTGACACCAGATCCCCATAATATACCGCCCAGATGTCATTTTAAGCTATTTAGCATTATGTTACGTTCATTGTTCTAAAGAAAGTTTGTGACGGATAGTGCCTGCAGTTGCCCTATCGGCCCATACAGGAGCACCATAGCATATCTTTAGTGTTTTAAATGACAGACCCAATGTTGCAGTTGATATCCTCGCCAGTGCAAAGAAACTATGTTCAGACTTTTCATTAACTTTGGTAAATTGATTGATTCGATAAATGAAAAGTTTCTTTCCAAAGCCAATCCCAAATAACAAACCAAGGTTTTATTTTTTCTTGTAACATTTTATAATTAAATACACGGCGCTGATTTGAGGTTACCTTTCAGAAGAAGCTGGAAGGTTTTGTTTGGGACAAAAGTTAACCAATAATGTACACCCCAAAGAGAAATTAAGGTCAAACATCTATTAGCCAGTTTTTCAAGTCCCGTTCTAGTATCAGATTCTACCAATAATAAACCGTCGTTTAGGGTACATCTGGATGGTATAGGTATTGTGAGAAAATCGTCGAAGCTTATATTCCACATGTATGGACTTAGAATTGACCTGTGGAGAAACGGGTCACATGGTCCTCCAACACAAAGGGAGGATCTTCCGACCAGGCGTGGTGAACATGCTTGGCGGGCCACTGCCCAAAGGTTGATGTTGGGAAGTTATATGTATGCTAATCGGTGCGAAAACTTCTATTGCGCGATTCAGGATTGGTAGTTTCTTCATTTCCTTCGTTACTCCCTAGTTCCATTTATGTTCGGTAGATGGCGCTATAGTGTGTTTCTATTCTTGCTTTGTATGTGGAAGTCGCCACAGACCCCTGTGGACACCCATGGAAAACGTTTTTTACACAGGAGGATGCCCAAGTCTCCCGGGAGGGGTCTTCTCAAGCGCAGAGTGGCACACTTTGTGGTATTAGTTGATCTGATTCCGTCACACACACACTTTTCTTACGGCCGGTGGGGGAATCCACACGTTAAAAAAGTTGTTCTGAAATAAATAAAACAAAGTAGCGTATGCGATTGCTATGCTTGAGATCTCGGGTTCGATTCGCGTATCGGATCAAATGTTTGTATGGTCTCCTAATACTTGTTTCGGAGCTTGGGTATTTTCTAATATGTATATATTTACAAATAAAAAAGGAATTCTACGTACAGCCCGTGAACTAACTATACTCAGTGGACCCATCAAGATTGTACGGATCCAATACAATACCGGCTTTGATAGGGTTTTTAGCGCTTCGAGTATGTTCGTGTTACAAACAGTTATATTCACATCCAACTACACTGTACATATTCGTCGAACCAAGAGTGCAAGAGTTCCGGTGAGTTATTTCCTTAACAGAGTCATTTACAAGTATTTCCAGAGTATTCACAATTTATTTATAAATTTACCTACACTGCCCAGAAAGTTTATTGCACCTACAAACATTGTAACGTTTATCTATCGAATTGCTGAACACAAATAGGAAAAACCAATTATATAACGTATCCATAGAAATCATTCTCATTTACGGAAAAGTGTGGTTACGAAGTAAAGTGTTTTAATTTCATTGGTAATAGAATTAGCAAAACTTAATATTCTATAAATAAATAAAATTGAAGTGTCCGTTTGTAATTTTATAATAACCGATTTTTACATAAAGCACATGAACAGTACATACAGCAAAATAACGTTTGTTTTCAATTTTTGTTTGTATGTCTGTTGAACTATCTGTTTCTTCCGACTAACCTCTGAGACAGCTAGACCGATTTTAGCGGGTCCTTCACGGGCAGATAACTGATGATATATGTATATGTGTATATGTCTGTATATGTATATGTATATGTATATGTATATGTATATGTATATGTATATGTATATGTATATGTATATGTATATGTATATGTATATGTATATGTATATGTATATGTATGTATATGCATATGTATATGTATATGTATGTGTATAAATGATATGAGTAGCTTAAGCTATTTTTTAGACTTGCTTTGCTTCGTAGCCTGCCGGCCTGCCTGCTGGGCTGTTGACTTAAATCCATACTAGTGTGGCGTGTTCCATATACAGCGGCAATAGAAACATATGACAAAGCCATCTACCGACGATAGACTGAACTACGGAGTAACGTAGTGAACGAAGAAGCCACCGAATCTGCATCACGCAATAGAAGTTCTCGCGCCGAAAAGCATATATAAAACATCCCAACATCAACCGTTGGGCAGTGGCCCGCCAGGCCTGATCACCGCGCCTGGTCGGAGGATCCTGCCTTTCTGTTGGAGGAACATAACACCTGTTTGTTTATCTGTTACGCTTCCACGGCTGCATCGTTTCCAACGAAATTGGGTATGGAGATTCTGGAGGAAGAACATGAGCTACTTGATATTACAATAAAATAAACACTCAGATTAAATGGTTTCTTCTCTCTCATATTATACTAGGTTGTTAAATATATTTTTAACCAGAGACAATTGGAATTTCATTCAGCATAAAATGTTTAGACGTATGACTATACTATTGTTACATTATTAGTTTAACCGTGGAAGAGCCACTGTTCGGCATGCATGTGCCGGCTGGACCTGAGTGATACCACGGCCTCACAGAAAACCGATGTGAAACAATGCTTACGCCGTGTTTCACCGAGTGAGTGAGGATGATTGATGAGTGAATGTTCTTAAAAATAATTAAATTCTCTTTAAAAGTCCAGACAATATTTAAAAATTACAAAGAACATTCTTTCAGTATATAAAAAAAAACACTATCTATTATTTGAGTAATAATTAAAGGGGAATTTATATCTGACTGTAATTTGTATCTGACTTGACTGCCTCTGTGGCGCAGTGGTGGCGAAGGCGTCTGCTGTCCAAGAGGTCTCGGGTTCGATTCCTAAGTCGGACCAAATGTTTGTATGATCTGCAAATATTTGTTTCGGAGTTTGGGTGTTTTCTATGTATAATATGTATGTATTTACCAAAAAAAAGTATATAAGTATTAATATCAGTTATCTAGTACCCATAGTACAAGCTCTGCTTAGTTTGGGACTAGATGGCGTTGTGTGTTAAAATATCTGAACATATTTATTTATTTATTTATTATTTATCAAATTGTATTATAAATTGGCAGCTGTTGTCTCCACCGGCGCGTGTGTGGGTTATTGCGGCAAATACTAGCCCATATGTTTTTCTGATGTATAAGCTATAATACTGTGAAGTTTCATCCAAATGCATTCTATAGTTTTTGTATGAAAGAGTTACAAGCATCCATAAATTTTCACAAACTATCGCATTTTAAATGTATAATATTAGCAGGATTGTCACGTCAAATTAGGAAATACAATAAGCATTAAAAATAAACAGCATATGCAGAATGAGCAGCCCAGCAGAGAGTATTGTTTATGCTAATTAACACTGTTATAAGTAGCTAATCTCGCCTGATAAGTCTACTTTTTATACAACATAAAAACGCTATATCATTTTTCATTGTAGTTTGGAGTCCGAAAACTTGTTTTATTTTTGTAAAACTTGTCAAAATTTTACAATTTTAAACCAGAAGACTAGATTGTTGCTCATGATAAATTTCGAAACTATATCTAACTGGTTTTCACGTTATTATTAATGAGTATTTTGCTGGTGTGCCTGAGATATGATAGTTAACATAACTATTAGACTGATATAAGCCGAGCATGATTACAAAGAGATCCACGAAGTTGCGTAGGTCAGCTAGTAGTGTTATATGACAGATATACTAACTGTTATCAGAAAAGGATTGCTCTTAGAGTCATAAAATTCTAATTTATATATGGTAATTACACAAACGCTCAATGACTATAAACGCCACACGTCATAAATTTAAACTAATTCTATTTAGACTATTTATGCATCATTAGCAGAAAGTATAATGCACGAATCTAATTACGTTATTGATTACTGGAATATTAAAAATTCCACGTCATATTTAACGTTGGTTAATTTCCTTCCGTCACATGCTGCGTCATTAATTTCTTTTTACATCATCATTTCAGCTGATGGGCTGGAGTTCTGTGTTTCCTATATCCAACGGCTTTTCGCTACCTTACTAATGCTAGAGACCTCATAACTACAGTTTTGCAAATGAAAGTTTCGCCTACCTTCCTTAGAATAGTGTGGCAGTTATGTCGGACGATGCAACAACAAAGGCCATTTGTCTGATTTAGGAATGGAGATGAAATGGGGACCGGTCTTTCGAAAAAACAAAAACCGATCCTTTTTACCTGTGCTACCAAGAGCATCTAAAAATTTTTTTTTTCTTTTTACTATTGATTGGTGACAATTTTATGTCCTAAGCAATTTTACTGTTTAGAATAAAAGTTTCATTAATTTTATTTAAATGGCTCATGTTTATTTTTTTTTCGTTAATTCTCTGTATTGATTTTTTGCATTTCAATTGAAATTTAATGTCAAGGTGAATCCAAAATCTATTAAAGATTTTCCTGGCAGACATTGCACTTCTTTTATTCAACTCTGAGCATTATCAAATATAGTTTGACTGAAATCTTAATTATTTGATCACATTTCTAAACGTATGTAAGCAGTATATCTTCAAACATTTTTTGAATATAATTTTGTCAAAGATGCATGACAAATAAATATCTAAGTGATTTAGCTTAACAGCTTAAGGCAGCTTCAGCCTAACTTCCTAATGAGAATCGTCTTGTAATAGACCTATTGCTTTACTAATACCTTGATGAGTTATACCTTGAAAAGAACTTCACTATATATTTTATAATAAATCAAAGTCCTCCGCCGCGCCTGTAAGATTACGTAGCCATAACGTAGTCTTGCCAGTCCCTAACCCGCATTTGGCCAGCGTGTGGACGTATGGCCTTAACCCTCTCCTGAGCGGAGACCCGAGCCCAGCAGTTGGACATTATGGGTTGTTGGTGAAAGCGGGTCATTTAAGCTGGGACACTATCTCCATTGCCCAATAGACACGCAGACGGTAACAGAAATGTTGCATTTCAATATAATTTAGGAGATTATGCTCGCTAAAAGCGTCTATATACGTCTTCAAACCACTACAGCTATTCGCATCGGCAGGAGTAAGATTTGAAGGTGGTCGTTTCCGTAGGTTCCCTGTCGCGTATTATATGAAATAGTTAAACACACTACTTACGTACGATTGTTTGCACTAAAAATGGGAAAATAAAAACTTAAATAATATATTACCCGACTTAAAAAAAAACAAAAGAAACTCTCTGTCTGGAAGCTCTTAAAAGCGTAAAATAAAATGGCTCTACTTAGATACCGTGGGAGAGCCACGCTTCGGCATAAATGGGCCGGCTCGACCTGAGTCCACGGCCTCACAGAAAACCGGTGTAAAACAGCGCTTGCGCTGTGTTTCATCGAGTGAGGATACCGGAGGCCCGTACCCCAATCCCTCTTCCTATCCCCGTCCCCATCCCCCAAAGGCCGGCTACGCACTTGTGACACCTCTGGTGTTACGGGTGTCCATGGGCGACGGTAATCGTTTACCATCAGGCGATACGTCTGCTCGTTTGCCCCTTATACAATAAAAAAAAATAGATTACTATGTGACAATTCATATCCGTACCTAAATATTTATTCATTTAAATAAAGCAGTATTATAATGTGTGCTTAAGTACTTAAAATCTGTTTGAAGTCGGTACCAAGCCCAATAGGTATTTTACATATTATAAGTTTTCATATAATACCTAAATGTTGTAAATAGTGAGAACAAAATAATTGTGTTTGTAATTGTTTTTGAATGTTTTAATTCTTCTTTGTTACTTAACTTCAAGAAATTAGTTTACTTCCACAGAAATTAGGATTTTTTTCCTTTAATTGTATACCCTTTTAAACAATAAATTCAAATCATTCCACACTATTTTGCTGTTATTTATTTAAAAAACAACTTTTGAAGATTGAAAAATTTAAAAATTAAGACTGTAGTTCACATAATACAAAATTAAAATATAATCGCACACATTCATAAAGGCCAATTGAAGTCGGTATTTTTTTCAAGTCAAACATTTTTACACGAGTAACGCACACACGATTACTCATTATAATACCTACTCTACATAACTTTTACAAGCGTAGCCGTGTAGCTGGAATTCTACTCAAAAATACTTTAACATAAGTCCTATTTCCATTTTTATGTCCATAATACGGTCCTGCTCATTGGCCCTATCACAATACCGTCACTTGTTCATACCCATTTTATTACAATAATAAATGGCACGCGCCGCGTACTTGTATTTCCCATGCAAAATATATAACTCGCTATCGATATACAACTAGTCTTACATAGAATTACGTCACTCTTTGTTTTGTACAATAGTTTCAGAATCATTTTGCACAACAAACAATGCTATTGAGTAATTTCAATTTTGTTTTGTTGTTTTGCAATTCCGTGACTAATAAAGTCATTGCTTTCTTTACAAGGAATACCCTTAATTGAAAACTTGTGTGAATACACAATCTCCTCGAAGCGTTAAGTAATAAGAACTATTTTTATATTAACTAGCTATCCTTATATTATATGTGAAGCAAAATCTTTTAGATCGAACTATGTCCAGTAGTGGACTGCGATAGGCTGATGATGATGAAAATTTTTGTACGCTTTTTTACAAAAAATATGCGAACGGGGCAGTACGAAATTGGGCACAATTCAAGTTAAAATGAACGAGAGGACCTTCACCAGAAGGTACTTCTTGTTATTACCTGTTGATTCCAGCTATTTCAACATGAACGTTTTTTGATTGCATTACTTGTTAATCTTTTTTTATCAACTTAAAAGTGTCCATATTTTTTTAAAGTATTCTAACTTATCTTACATGTGATTTTAAAGTACGCCGAGCCTCCGAAGGCTTCTAGAATGGAACATGGTGATTATGCGTGTCTCGGAAAAGGATCTTGCTTTTTGGGTTTTCAGTATTTGATGAAATATTTCTTCTAATTTAAATTAGATACAACGTTAAAGAAATTGTTTTTTTTTCCTTTACAGTAAGGACCATTGTATACGTCATTCAAACTATAGACGGTCAATAAACATACATTAACCTACCTGTTGGTCGTAATTGAGTCAGTCTGTCGTCATACAATTCAGCGAAATTAGAATAGGTTCCCCATTACACTTTTCATTTCGATATATATATATTATATATATAATAACTGTAAATTTAAATGAGTAATGTAGGTAAATACATATACAGGTAATTTAACCAGCTTCAATAAGAGAGGTTCTCAATTTGCTTGATGTTTTCTTAAATGTGAAAATATAAAGCTGTAACATTATTGTTGATGATAATGTGCTACTAGCTAATCTCGACCATGGCGGCCGGTCAAAACGAAGACCAGCGAATTACGCAGGAGATATTACAGTGCAAAGTATATGCACTCACTTCTCACTCCCTCACGACAGAGGAATTACTTCTAAACTCGTCCAACATTTTGTAGCTCCATAATTTCTGCATTCATCACTACGAACTGCCTTTAATTGTCCATTGCTGGAAATAGACTTTTTCGTAGAAAGGAGGATTTTGGCCTATTATGAAGTAATGCAGCAAGCACAATGTTATTTTACATCTGGTAATACACAGGACAGATTTATGTACTGTACCTGTCTTCGTAAAGCCGATGTGACACATTATGAACAATATTTGTTATTGTCTTAGTAAAAGAGTTTGTGTACGTCAGTATGGAGTACAAAGTGCACATGACTCTCAATCATCATACACTTTCACAACAATAACACCTCGGTGTGATAAAAGGATAAATACGAGTCTAACTGGCGTACTGAGGGTTCTGTATAAACTTTTTTGTGCACATGTGTGTCTACAGTCAACTCATCAACAAATTTTCTACAACTTTGAACGAACGGTTGGCCTAGTGGTTTAGGCGGTTCGGATGGCGTAAGAAAGCGGTTCCCGGATACCTCCCGTCTCAGGCGTAGAGTGGCACATCGTGTGGTTTTAGTCGGTTCGATTCCGACGCACCGCCCCGCCGCAAGCCCCGGTGGGGCGAAGGCCCGAGGGGGTTTCCACACGTAAAAAAAAAGTAGTTTAGGCGGTGGCAACGCCGCTTCTACTGCGTTAAGTCTTGTGGGTACAAATCCCACATGGGAAAACTTTGTGTGATCCATGAATTGTTGTTCAACAAGTCGCGATGCTCGTTTGTGAAAATTACTTGGACTTATCATAGTCAATTTTTGGTACAACTCTCAGGTGATTTCATGTGGGTTTTTTTGCGCCTGTTAAGGATTAGATCCATATAAATGAATAGTATTAATTTTGTTTCTTATTGTCAGTTCAACTAATTTTCCGCCTGCATTCCTTGAAATGCTCTATAAATATCTTTACTATTAAAGACCGGCAATTAACCAATATATTGGTAATACATATTACTCAAGTATAGGAGTGGATTTTCAGGATACTCCGTCTGCATGACCACGGCCAGTGGAATCATTCAAATGTAGTCGCAATACTAATTAATCATATCAATTCCCATTTATTAGTAACGATTGATGTATCATGAAAAATTTAAAAGTGTAGCAAATTTGTTACATGGAAATTTCTATTAAAATGGTAAAATCTTTTTAATTGGTCTGAACTTGCACATAAAAAAAAAGATTGGCACTTTTTACGACGGCAAGACAAGATTACGGCTCGTTCATGCAGTGTGTCAAGTATTAGAAAAAAATATGTTTTTATTTAACAAGTTTCCAAAAGCCTTTCAGATATGTTCTTTCAGGTACCTGTCTTTCAGGTATTATACGGTAGGAGAGCCACGTTTCGGCATAAATGGGTCGGCTCCACCGGAGTGATAATACGGCATCACAGAAAACCGGCGTGAAACAGCGCTTGCGCTGTGTTTCATCGATCGAGTCAGTGAGGATACCGGAGGCCAATACACCAATCCCGCCACCTATCCCCAAAAGCCCGGCACCGCACTTGTGAGGCGGTGGAGGTGTCCATAGGCGGCGGCCAATCGCCATCAAGCACTATTAGTACTATCACTATATCATTGCCACATGGTATAACTTTAAAGGCTTATAGCAATTTTTGTGATCAAAGTCGTAAGTGCTGCTGCATGCTGATAATTATTAATTTAACTAAAGCTAAGTACTTTGGTGAGTGGATTGGACAGCCATTTATTCTAAAATGAACATTTAAAAATTACTACCAACAGAATCAGGAAACTAATGTTTGTTTTTAAAACCTGAGGAAATCTTATCCAGACCTGCGTACATTAAAAATTGAATATTACGCCCTTGATCAGTCCGTTGTATCGTACTGTGTGGGCACCTAGGGCGGTACTAGCAAATACAAGGTCATTTCTTTGGAAGAGCTCAAAGATGAGTACTTAAGGTTATAAACCATGAACCGATTCGCTATCCTACCGTCGACTTGTATAGCGAATTGAAGACAGTCACTGTAAGACAAATATATTACCTAAATATAATCTTACGTAAACACGCTGAATTAGAACAAAAGCTCTATTCTAATACAAGCCAATTTTTTTTTATAAGCCCCCTACTCAAGGCCTTAATCGAGTAATCAAAAGCCAAAAGTGCCTTATATCATTTTGGAAAAAAGCTGATACCCCTACACTATTGGACCAATATTTACCAAACACAGCGGAAAATCACCTCAAGTAAACTGGCTTTCAAATAAAACATTGTTTCAAATTCTGATTGTGTAACTACGAAACTAAGTATATGTTTTTGGACGTTAGTGACTGCAATACACTCTTTTAACTATAGCAGCCATTATGAACCACATTCTTTTGTCTTTTGCTCGTTATGGGTTTCAAAAATAAACTTTTATGATATCTCTCTATCTGTTAATTTGTGGAGAAACGGGTCACATATTCCTCCAACACAAAGGGGGGGATCCTCAAATCATGCCGAGGTTGATGTTGGGAAGTTGTATACATGTTAATCGGCGCGAGAACTTCTATTGCGCGATTGGGATTAGTACTTTCTTAGTTTCTTTCGTTACTCCGTAGTTCGACGTACCTTCGGTAGATGGCGCTGTAGTGTATTTCTGTTGTTGCGTTGTATGTGGAAGTCGCTTAAAATTAATATGTTTGAAACCGATTTTTTAAAATTAATTTCTAGTTTTTTTAACTACATCTATTATCTCTGGACATAAATCTCATTACGTTGATATTTGATTAAAAATACAACATGAAAAAAGAAAAGCGAGGCGTGGCTTTCATGACATTTATCAGATATTCCTTTCTCAAAAAGAAGATGTTACGTATGTATAAAGAGGAAGAATATATCGTAATTCATTATTACGATTACAATGACGTAACGTTAGTAATATTTTATAAATTAGTCGCTAAGTTCGTTTTCCCCACCTTAATTGTGTATTTGTTCTAAATGATTCATTCCCATTCAACGCATGTGTATAAAAGGCTACTGAATTCGGGATTGACTCACTTCAAAGTTAAATGTCCTGGAATAAACTCATGGTATTTGGATAAAAAACTCACGTTGTGTTGTGACTCAGCTTTATCTATGATTCCAATTGTGATTTTACTTGTGTGTAACGTTGGCGTTATATCTTTCAAAATTAGACCAGGTTAGTTTTTTTTTTAATAATTTTATGTACAAATTTTAATATTTATCAGTTGGTCAGACTGGAAATAGACTAAAATATACTAATATAAGGTGATGGAATATAATATTACACAATATAATTACTTCATTCTAAATTGGCACCACTTACAAACGGTGTTTTCTTTTACCAGATAAATCTTGTGGAATAGAAGCGAGTTCGAACCTGATTCATCACAATCCGTGGGTGGTTTTCTTAGAATACTGGAGAGAAGATTACCGCACCGAGATAAGATGTACTGCAACTTTAATTGACAGTTTGCACGTCATCACCGCTGGTCATTGTATTAAGAAATCGAAGTATACCAGGTATTTCATTAGTCCTTTTGTATTGATATAGGTTCTACACAATAGCCGTGTTGTGCTGTTCACATTCAACGGCTTCCCGCGACCTTTACCTTGTGGTCGGAGTACTTAAACAGGACCGCCAACAATACATTTTCCGGTACTTTCACCACTCAACTTTATGGGAGGCCTATGTCTATGATATAGTGATAGCACTAGGGCTCTAGCCATAGGGCATTCAACTTCAGCGTTATAGATTTTGAATTAGATTCTTGTTAACGTATCTATAAAATACCATGTAATAGCACCGTAGTTGATATTTTATATGATAATGATACTATTGTTACGCACTTTGAGCGTGTTTTAAATATGTGATTTGATTATTTTATGGTAAACCCAAATTTATGTAAAAGTAAGATAAATTTTACACCAGGAATTTAATAATTATATAGGGATTCCTGTGGTAAATATTAAGAGTAGATAGGACAGCAGTCGTGCTGTCCTGCTTAGTTGGTGAGTGCGAGACTGGAGGCCCAATGATGTAGAAGCATCTCAATAGGCCTACGTAGTGTGTATCACTTTCATACGTCCTTCGTCGTCGACGCATGGTGACCACTACCCTTAGAGTCTGCTCATGTTTCTCATCAGGCAGAGTAGAAACACTTTGGCAGGCCTATACAATATAAAATAACTATACATACTGTCATTTGCTTTAAACGTTACAAATCTTAATTTTCTCAAGCTTATTTTAATTTGTTTTCACAGGTTAGTGGCCCGTTTGGGAGAATACAATTTGGCAAAATCAGTAGATTGTGTTGATGACATTTGTTCTTCGAATGTCATTCAGCTCAAAGTTATTGACGAAGTCGTTCATCCGGATTACGATGGCAAAGCGAATGACATTGCCGTTTTGAGGCTTGAATCAGAAGCTCCTTATACAGGTAAGGTTTGGAAATGTTAATTAGGTAACATATAATTTTTTATTTTACAAAACTGTATACTTTATAACTAAGAATTACAACTAACTGTCTGTTATTTTAAATAGATAGAACTATGTATGCTACAGTAAAAAATCATTGTTTTTAACTATCGAAATCAGTGAGTAAAATAACACATAGAATAGATCATTCAACTGAATATTCTTTTCACAGATTTTATTCGTCCAGTTTGTCTGCCGTCAGGAGAATTACAACCAAAAATCACATTCGTAGCATCAGGTTGGGGAGAAATTCCTCGTTTAGGGTACTACAGTTCTATCAAAAAAATCATCCCCCTCCCACTTTGGGAGCGAGAGGCTTGTATAACCGCCTACAAGAACTTTGAAGTACCTCCTCACGTCATTTGTGCGGGTGGAATTGAGGGTGTAGACACTTGCAGGGGGGATTCCGGAGGGCCTCTTTTGTGGGTTCGAGAGAAAATCGAGTTATGGGGCGTGACAAGTATTGGAAATGTGAAATGTGGAACCAAAGATTCTCCTGGAATATATATGAATGTGGCTGATTATTTAGAATGGATTCTAGCTGTTGTAGAGACATATAATGAGAAGTATGATTGAAATAATATTGATGATTATAAGAGTCATACTTATTATAATAAAGCATTATAATGAAAATGTTTCATGCGACAAGAGATATGACAGAGAATAGTGGGATATAATAATAAATAATAAATATGTTCAGACATTTTAACACACAACGCTATCTAGTCCCAAACTAAGCAGAGCTTGTACTATGGGTACTAGATAACTGATATTAATACTTATATACTTTTTTTTGGTAAATACATACATATTATACATAGAAAACACCCAAACTCCGAAACAAATATTTGCAGATCATACAAACATTTGGTCCGACTCAGGATTCGAACCCGAGACCTCTTGCACAGCAGTCGTATTCGCTACTACTGCGCCACAGAGGCAGTATAGCTTGGACAGTTAATTTATTCAGCCAATAAGCTGTAACAACGAAAATGGCGATACTACGATGAGTAACTGTGTACTGTACCTGTTTAATTTACTACAAGACTAACGCAAATTTAAGAAAAAAAAACACATTGTAATTTATTTATAAGTAAAAATGTTTTCGATTACTTAATTATGTAATTTGATTGAATAAAATCAGCAAAAAAAAATGTAGTTTTGATTGGCATAGTATACTGCATCTATTTCAAAATCCATATTATTTAACACAATTATATAAATAATGTAGTATGTTATATCTTTTTAAATTGTCCGTGATATGATGAATTAAATACGGTATCATTATCCCTATTTGTTACGCGGGCTACGTATGATTTGACTGTGGAAGCAAACTATAGGCAGTAATTTTTAGTCTTTAATCACTATTACATACAGTGGCGGCGATAGACCACACGTGGACGTCGACGAAATTATTTTCTCGAGGCTTTCTTTATTTCCTAGTCAAGAAAATATGAAATTACACGAGCCGAATCATAGTTATAGTACTAACAACAACCGGTGAAGATCGACTTATAATAAAAATTATTAAACAATTGACATGATACTTTTGCAATAGGCAAACCATCAAAGATGTGTTCATTATTAATACAATTAAAAAAAGTTAATATTTACCGTCTCTAAGGTTATTAAACCAACGCATAGGTAAACGAGTTTCATTGCCTAGTATATGATAAAAAAATCGCACAAATAGAAATTATAAAAAACAAAATATTCGGCATTTGACTTCACTGGACTTTTCAGGAATATGCCATAGCTTACATTAGCCGCAATTTAAGCTTCAATTGATAGAACTGATAACGCAGACAATCTCTCTTGAATCATCGCGTTTCTCAGCGTAGTCTGAATCAATCTCAAGTTTGAGAAGTTTCTCTCAGCGGAATCTGTACTGAAGAATGCTGAGTGCTTGAAAGCTTACAAATGACGTCCTTAGTAGCAGTGTAGTTTTTTATGGAATTGGATCAAACGAGCTGACTATCCCCTGATCGTAAGCGATTACCACCGCCCATGGACACTCGCTACACCAGAGGTGTCGCAAGTGCGTTGCCAGCCTTAGATGTATGGGGTGAGAGATGGGGGAGGGGTTGGAATATGGGCCTCCTTTATCGTCACTCACTCGATGAAATATAGCACAAGCGCTGTGTCACGCCGGTTTTCTGTGAGGCCGTGGCATCGCTCCCACGGCCTCACAGAAAACCAGCAGTCGAGCCGGCCAATTTGTGCTGAAGCGTGGCTCTCCCGTAGGGATCTTGTGTCAATTGCTGTACCTTTCCGTGCCTTTCAGGTGATTCTGCTATATATATTTTACCATAATAATTAAATATAGCTCACTTAGGTCCCATAATAATTTTTCCATGGCGCTCCCCAGTTTGAAAAAGTTATCTGCCGATTTTGACTTAATTTTGCCTTCTGATTTGCTACGGAGGAAAGGGGACTTCTTATATATTATAATGGTAAAATATGAATATTATAAATGAATATTATAACTCTATATGTTCGTGGGTCAATGCTGTTAATCCTGGTGTCCAGAAGTTACAGCATAGGGCATGTGGGTGGGATTAGTACCATTAAAAAGTACACAATGAAAATAAATTATGTGCATGCGACTCTAGTCTGCGAGTATTGCATTCAGAAAAGGAATTATCGTTAACGTAAAGTAAACGTATGAGCGCATAGAAGAATGAAATACACATATTTACACGACGCGGGGATTCCCCGTCCCGTACGAGTCTTGCGCGCGTTATTGCCTACAACTAACCCGTAACTACAAGTGATATAACCGCACGTTCTAAGCGTCAGGAAATAAAAGGAAAGGTAACCTTTTAAATAACTTTATCGAGAATGAGTTGAGTTTCATAACAAAAACTATATGTAAGATACGAGTTGATTTGAGCTAGAGTTTGCATCTGGACTTAACACTGCAAAGAGAAGAAAATCTTGAATAAAACTCTGTACCAACTCGTCTAGCTGGCGTGGTATAATAGGCCTTTCTAAAGAGAGGCCTAGGCCCGGTAGTGTAAATAACTATTAGGGTCAGAGGAAGTGGATAAAACCAACCGTCACTCACCGTCACTTTAATTTGTTACATCAACGAAAATTGTAATTTGGAATAACTGAACTTTAGGTTGAATTTAAATTTCTAATGAATTAGTAATTTCGCCGCCACTTCGTGTGTAGGCGTTAACCCTTAAAGGCGATGAACGATGATGATACCTACTTAATCATATCAAGGGTTGATAACATGTATTTTAATGAATAAAACACAGGTATATTTATCTAACATTTATTCGTTTCATATCTACATCAAAATTGTATAGAAACGAAACAACATATTTGTTTAAATTAAATTACATAATCAGTCTTTTGTAGATATATTTTTAGCAGTTACCGCTACAACTTTATGAAATTCGACTTAAAGGGGTCTAATGATAAGTGACTGAAAGTTTTTTCTATATATTGATATATGATGCGAAAAATTTGAACCTTTTTCTACGAAAAACGAAGAGTATGAAATTTTGCACATTAATAACTCTCATCTCCTCTTAGGAGAGGGTTCATAAATTAGTCATAATAAAAGTTAAAATTGAGGTGTGCAGAAAGCAAAAAAAAAGATAAAGTTACATAAATTATCTACCACTGGGCAAACATTAGCAATAATTAATACAAAATATGTTTTTAGTTTGGATAAAAGTCAATAAATGAAGCTGGTGATCTACCTTGTATATTAGAATGTATGAATATCTATATTTATTAATGTATATGCAGTTATACGTCTAAGCTTATGTCAGTTCTTTAAAGTTGTTGAACACTATAAACTCTAACTTCCACCACGGTATACTCTACCTTACAAAATTTCTACATCAACCTAAGGTTGACTGGTATAAAGTGTCTAGGACATTAGGCCCGCACATGTATATGTGTGTATGAAGTTTTTAAATGAATAATAATAAATAAGTTAAAGTGTCAGTCACTTATCACCAGATTATTAAATGGCTAGATACAATATATTAAATTCTATATAGACAAATATTTACAAAGTTTTATAACAACAATCCATTATTATGACAGAGGGGATAGATGATAATGTTTCATATTTTCTCATTTAAAAATCACATTGGTGTGATAAATCCATATTATTATTGATCGCATAACCGATGAGCGTTGGGGTAAAAGTCTGGCTTCTCGGCAAACGACATCCACAGGTCAGATGGAGTGATGATTTGCGCAAGATGGCTTCCAGAAGTTGAACGCGAGAAGCCTAGATTCTAACAAGTAGCGTGCAACTGGAGAGGACTGTATCCGCTGTTAAACTACGATACGCTGATGGTAATGGTTGATTTGATGACATTATCCACATGTTTGAATGGTTAGACAGTTATTAATGTTTTATATAGCATACGGTTTAATCTTGATATATACTTTTATATGTACCTAGTCAGAATTAATTAAGGAAATCTGTTCCGAGATTCAAAAGAAACCAACAATGTGTGTACAGTCCCGACTTTAGGTGGTTTTTATTTCAGGCGCAATAAAATAAACTATGGTTGTATTCAGTTCTATTTAGCGTATCATCCTACCATTAATTCCGGTGGGATAAAGACACAAGTTGTTTAAAAAAATGGATGAACAGATTATTATTTAATTGGAGTTTGTTGCATTGTCTAACTGAAACTCTGGCGGTGAAGGACCAGGGATATTAAATATAAATTTGGTTCAGTTGTCTAACATTCCACGTTCACATTTTAATTTTAATCCGACTATGACAAAGTCAAAAGATATTGAAACAATTTTGGTAGTCTATGTAGCTCTTTCTGCAGGGCCTAAACTACTGAACGGAGATCAATGAATTTGCTGTCAATAGGTTTATAATAATGGCCTGGATGACATTGTTATACACCAGGGGTTTTTTTTAGAAACTGTTTCTTGTAGCTCACTGGATAAGTGAATCGATCGACAACCCATAATGTCCCATTGCTGGGCTCGGGTCTCTTCTTAGAAGAGCGTTAAGGCCATACGTCCCCACGCTAGCCAAGTGCGGGTTGGGGACTAATGCGGGTTGGATACGTGGATAGTAAAATCTTTTCAAGATTTTTATAGTGATTGTGGAAAAATAAACAGCGATGGACCGACGATTAAACGATTCATGTTCAACGAACTATCAGATATCACTAAGTACTGCAGACATTTTATTGATTATATATATATACATATAGATTAATCAGGTAATATAATTTAACTTTTAAATACATTAATACATGATTTAGACTTTGATGAGAATCCGAAGATATGCTCTTGTAATGCGTTAGATTATTCAATTTGATATTTATTCGGAGTTCAGCTTTTTTTTTATTTAACTTCATTGCGTACATATTACAAAACATTAAATAAAATGAGTGACAAAAAAAAGATTAATACAACAATTGGCGGTCTTATCGCTCACGGCGATCTCTTCCAGACAAGCTTTTATATTATGGGTTTTGAAGATATTTTATTAATGTCGATACTATACTAAACTTGGAATAGTAATTGTGATAAATGAATCAACGTTAATAAATAACCGGACACGCTTCTAATAAGACGGGTACGAAAAAATCTTTGATTATTTTTGATAATGATCTATATGCATGAAATCAGTAAATTGCTTTGCTGAGTGATTAAGAAACCTGTTGAATAAAATTTTTAAATAAAAAAGTGTGTGTGTACTTATGTACATGTTTTAGAAGTTATACTTCTTCGGCATAACATGATACAAATTTGAAAAACCAAAACGTTGACTTCAGTCTGTCATTTTCCCCTAACAGGCCAAAAGAAGTATAACTTCAAAAATAATCATTTCACTATTAACACATTAGGCAAAATGTTTATGAAATAACGCATTAATTTGAAATCGAATGAAATTATGCAATAGTTTGTAGTTTAAATTAGTTATTCGTTATAGTGTAAATAATGGTCCGGTTTTAGGACGTTTACTAATTAACTTGTATTTTCATCTGTTAATTGAAATCATTATATTAAATTTGCGAAACAGTTACATGATTCCAGGAATATCAAATACGTTATTAACAAAATAGAGGGATATTCTAAACAATGTTGTATAATAAGGTAGAAGAGACTGTTTTAGCTTGACGTTAATTTACAGAATTTTACTTACCGTTTAAAAAGAGGTAAAATGTTTGAGAAAGCTCTTTTACGTCTATTTAAATAAAGGAATATTGAAAAATGACAATACGTAATTTGAAGTTTTTAAGGGTGTGTTATTGTTTTCTTGTTTACGTATTTTAACTTACTTGTGTAAATTTTCTCACTAAAATTAGAAAGTCATTTGTTCATTGTGTCTACACAAATCATACTTTTGTCTAAAAGTCCCTAAATGAATCATAAAAAAAAACAAAAATAATACTAAATAACCACGACTTTCATTTGATGTAAAAAGAAAGTGTACAAATTTGTTTTTGTGAAGGCCAATGAATATTTAGAATGAATTGGTTTTGAGAACCATAACCTAACATGAAATACAGAAATAACTTTCAAATAAACATTTAAAATTTTTAGCCTTCAATTTACCGTTTACTCTTAATGGATAAAAGCAGGTACGTTTTCTCTCACTTAATCGCAGGTGCATTTATACAAAATACCATCAACCACCCATAATGCGCCACTTCTAGACTATCTTCTCTCTATCCTCTCTCTATCCTGAGATAACAACTGGGATCGACATCTTAACGTGACCTCCGAATCACGGACACGCTCATGGTATCATGCGACTCGCGACCGCGTCGTTGTTGCTTACCCTCGGTGATAGTTTGTAATCACCGAGTGCAACTGGGCTATGAGCGCCTCGATATACTTACATTTCTAAATCAACCTAAAATAATATTTAATAGCTACATGGCTAGTGGATAGGTTTTGTTTAAAACATAATCGTAAATAGATTTCGGCTCGACCATATAAATTTCTTTGGTTAATTCTGTCTGAGATTATTTTGCTTGTCTTAATAAACGGTCTTCTTATAATTTGAAAATTGATAGTCCAAGCAGCGGTCTCTTCATACTGAAATACCACGGTGATGTAGAAACTGGTCCAAATATGAATATCCTTTTAAAATGATAATTCTTCTCTATTCTACCTATGGTGAGGCGTTCTACATACTTCTGCAAAATAAGAAATTATAAGTATACAAGTAAAATTTGCGATGACTTTCATATCGTTATATTACTCACTTAACTTTACATATATCACAAATTTAGATATTTAAGGTAAACTTAATTAAAAGCTAATAGGAAGATATAGATGTAAACACCTCCTTGCCAAGGTGAGGCCTATGTCTAGTAGTTAAATATTAGGCTGTTTGTATTGATGAGGGTAATCCTATTTGATAGACTAACGTAATGGCGCAATATAAGCTATTCTTACAATATGAAATAGGTATATATTAACACTAGTAATTTCAATAACAAATAAAGTTGTACGGTGAGTTCTAATTTTTGTTTTGAGATAGGGATAAACAAGCAGAGGGATCGCAACACCAGGGGCGTCACATGTGCGTTGCTAGCTTTGAAGTGGAGGACGCTCTTTTCTTGAGAGTTGAAGGCCGTATAGATTCGGAAGTACCGTTATGTAGTTATACATACAGTTCTAATTTTAACTTTTACTTTAACAAAATATGTTTCAGAAGCTTTTTACAAATTGTTTTTGCCCTCCGCTCCGCTCGCGTGTACGTCGGATAGCGCGCAAAATTTTCGGGTTAATATATATATATTCCCCAATAGTCTTCTCCGGCAATGTAGCTTTCTATTAGTAAAATAGTTTTCAACATCAAAATATCGGTAATCTCTGAATCTATAAAAACGATACAACCTTAGGAGTTCACCTCTTTACCTATTCATAATATTACTATAGATTATGTTCAATAACAAAATATTAAAATGCATCTAAGAAGATTACTTACTTCTGGGAACACTTTTTAATGTTGATTTTGATATACTATCGCTATCTTCTGATTCTGAACACACTTGGAAACTTGTTTCTGGAACAATCAACGTTATTTAGTAACACATTTTTCAGCCATTTAATGAGACATTATTGTTATTTGTTATGTCTTTAAAATAAAAGTTATATTTACACACATGTATGCTTATGCTTGTATTCCAATGGGCTTAAATACGTACTGATTTTAGTAGCATTCAAATTCTCATAGCCGTAAATTGCGCACCTATTTTAAATTTTTTGACAGTTAATTCTTTAATAATTTACAAAAAAAAAGACATCATCATATGTATCTATAGTTTAGACTAAACAGTTTTTATATTTCTAACTCCTCAACTTCAAGGCAGTTTAATTTTTTCTAGAAATTTCTGAGCGTCTTAATTCGGTGTGTTCTTTGATAAGCTATATTGATTCTGGTGCACAGATGTTTCAGTGATAGGTGTGTGGTTAGTCCCCTGACAAAATAATAAAAGTCTATTCAAGCATACAGAAATTCAACTAAAAAATACCTGTATCATATCTGCTATGCTTTGGATGTCGACTTGGCATGTCTTGGTTCTCTACATGCCCAAAGGTTCTGAAGCCCACCGCAAACTGAGCATAGGGACTTATCTCGTACAATTCTGAAAAGTAGATGAGCACCTCAAGAGCATAGTTAAGATGTCTATACTAGAAAGAACACATAATTATAATTAATCATTTGTATAAAATTGTACTGAATCGTTTTTATTTTTACCAGACGGTTCGATTAAAATTGATGGAGTGGAACATATTTTTATGGTGTCAGGGCAATCAAAAGGTCTTCTTATAGCAAAAAGTGATTATTGCCATACATAAGCACCTGAACTGAACTGAACTGAATCTCGAAAGATAACTGTACTAACATCCTTGACTGTCCCTCCTTTAGAATTAATGGGGAGATTTTGTACTGTTAGTAACTTCAATCAATCGGTTCAAGACCGGGTACGATGTGCATTGATAATCGACTGAAATATAATCGATAGTTAACTCACCATGCTTGCTATTGTTCCTCATGTGTATCGGGGCGCTGTATATTCTATTCTGAGCATTTATGGCATTTTCTTTAACGTTGGCAAGATTCGTGTGTGAGGCATTAGCGGTAATGTTACCGCTTTCTGATTTGTTGTCTACTGTTATTGAGTCACGGTATTCGGTCAAGTTACCGGTCCTGTAAAATATCAAAATGCTTGTAGACAAGATTTTTGCTTTGTCTAAGAATGCCAATATCTAGCTAATATCTTTAAACGAGAAATTATTTAATTTAATTTAATTTAATTTAATTTAATTTGAATCTTGGAAACGGCTGGAACAATTTTCTTGAAATTTGTATGCGGGGGTTTTTGGTGGCGATAAATCAATCTAGCTAGAATGCATTTTTAGAAAATTTACTAACAAAATAATAGGCGAAGCTCGGTTAGCCTACTACTATTATTAATGATGAATACAATTTAGTTGAGGGCGATTAATTACACAAAATTTATTTCATTATGATGGTATTGGTTGATATTGTTACCTTTAATTATGGATTTAGGTGATCAATTTTATTAAGTTCAATACTTTTACTAGATGTTCCAAAATTATGTAGTCATATAACTCTGATCATCGAAATAGAACTCCTAGCCACTAGCTGCTCCTAATTCTAACATTTTTATCAATTCTGAGGGTCGTGACCCCCATTTGAAGCCATTCTGCAAGTAATAGCTTGCTAACTATTCCTGTCTTGAGCAGTGTTTAGAGCAGCATGGATACAATTGCCTAAAATTTACGGTTTAGTTGAAACTGGCAGATCTTTATTCCCATTCAACATGAATGTGTAATGAGCACATGGGCATGAGTGTATCTAGCCGTAATTGCTGTGTATGATATCTTTTTATACACAAATCTTGTTCGTGTGTATACAACTAAACTCCTCCTAAACGGCTGAACTGATTTAATGATTTTTTTCAGTTTATTCTTGAGGATTCGAGAATTAAACTGTTCGGTGAACTTATACCGCGGGTAACAACGCGGGCCTCATCTAGTATTATTATATATTCACAAATTAGCTTAGCTTCGCGGATTTTTTTTGCCTTTTGAAACGAATATTGTTCACTACTGCATTGGTTTTAACTTATTTTTTTTCTAAAATAAAAGTAAGTTAAGTTACTCCTTATAACATCAGATGTCTGCCAGTGAAAGTCCTGTCAAACCAGATATGCCATTCTAGGGATTACTTGAAAAAACAAATTTTTGACAGCCACATTTATTTTTAATGTAAGAAAAAACTGTTAAGTTGAAATTATAATCAGATACAATTCTTCCACTCCTTTATTTATCTAGTTTAGGATTACTGATTTGTATGTTAAATGTGTAAGATTATTGCCATTCCTTAATTCGTATTTACGTACCTTTGTCGCTTTACCAGTATGTAGATACAACTTAATAAGCACAATGTAAGCAATATTGAACTGCAAATTATCACCATCATATTCAGATCAAACACCTCTGAAGGTGGACCGACCTCACCTGGAAACGATACAAGAAACTCTTCTTTAGTCCCGGTCTAAACTGAAAACTAAGGTAGTTTTAATAATTTATGTTATTATACAACTGCATGGAATTAATGCAACCATCGTTTGTGGTCGAGACGTTCATGGGGTACGAGTGCTCATGCTATGTTTAAACAACTAGTTAAGAAACTGATTGACGCTTCTCGTGACCAAAAGGACGGCTTTTTTCTAGCACAGAGAATTAGCAATGTCATTCAACGTGGCAATACTATTAGATTTCTGAGAACGCTACCAGTAGGCGATGACGCATTGGAGGTTTTTGACGTTGGTATGTAAATATTTTTGTTTTTTTTTTATTATTATTTTTCAGTATTTATAATTTAGTTAAATAATTTGAAATTAATGTATTAGTTGTAATAGATTTTTATATTAGTTTAACAAATATGAGATACGACAGTATACTGTATTTATGTGAAATGACTCTGAGTAATGACTTTCGATCTCCACATGGTATTTAAATAGCGTTTAAAAAATTAAATATATATCCTTTTAAATAGCGTATATATATGTAGGTTAGGTTTTTTATTTTTATTTTGTTTTGAATTGTAAAACTTCTTGTTTTGTGGTTTCGATCACCATGTTAAGATTGCAGCTATGAGTAAATGTCAAAGGGTAGCTATAAAAGTCAATAGTTTGAGATAAATGTGTGTATACCATACCAATATGTTACGATGTTTACTCTGTTAAGAAAAGAAATAAAGTGTTTATTTATGAAATCTATAATGATTTGAGCTACATCCTACATACATTTTATTTATATAGTCAACGCCTCCATTAGGAATATATCCCGTGTTGCGGTGGACTTTAGAAATATACAATAAGAGGCCATTTAAAAAAAATTTGTGCATGTGCATGGCAAGAAAAACCAAGTACGTACATTTAGGTACGTTCATTTTGAATAGGTTAGATACTTTCGTTAAATCATACAAATTTGAATTGGCAACAAGACAAAGTTGAATTCTAGAACAAAAATGTATAGTGTTATAAGTACCGATTCCAAACTCGTGTAAAATTTTTAATCAGAACCTTATAATTTAATAATCAAGTAAATTGTTGATTCATATTAATTAATATTAATATCTTGGCGCCTTCCGCTTGTCAGCTTCCGGCGCAATTTACAAATATTGATAATGACGTCTGTACTCTTTTTATATAATGGTACTTCTGGCGTAATTAGTCTTTAATGTTATACAGTCCTGTATTTTCAAATAATAATTGTATGATAGTAATTATTAGAATGATTATAATAAACAATGTTTAGTATTATCTGATAAATTTGGGAAGTAGTATTGAATATGATCGATTCTGTCAGATACTATAAAATGCCGTGGATTGGAGTAATGCGGAGACATTTTTGTCCTAACCGTTCTACTTGATGTGCATTGGAGAATATTATAAGTTTCTACTAACATAATGTGTTGCTAAGCCGCAATCTTGATTATGTGCGTTATAATAGTGTCCCAGTTCTAGGTTTTTGATTACGCCACAATTTGCAATAAGGTAAATAGGTGTTTTCCTTAAATTCCGTAACTTATAACACCCATAGATTTGAATCCAAAAGATAATTAAACAATGAATGACGTCAGTACACACGTTATTAAGGACATAATACAGTTAAGAATTATTAGTTATAGTGATACGTGTTTTTAAAGAAATGTGGTTTAAAAATGTTTGTATGGTATATATTTTTGAGACCTGATGGTATTTGACTGCCATTGTCCATGGACATCTGCAATTCAAGAGTCACAAGTATTTTGAATTTAGCAGTTTTATTAATGGCAATTCAGGAAATGGATACATTAAAAAGATATAAGGACACTCCGACTCCGAAAACCAGTATAAAGGTCACCCAAAGAGTTTTTCCATGTAGGGATCGTACCCCGAACACATCGTGATAGGATACGGCTAGGATTACTTAAACTACTGCGCCATGCATGCAGTATGTTATATACCATTCAGTTATTTTAAGGCTTATGAGCATAGAAAGGTATTTCAGCTTAGAGCCTTATTAGGTTTAAATGGTGATGATACATAATTACACCACTTACTTCCATCCTCATTTTTTGTGGCATAACTATACATGGTGGTTACGCTTCCTGCTTCATTGGTAGCCGTGACTCGGACCTGGTACCATGAACCAGGTGATAGGTCAAGTATGGCGTAAGTTGGTATTTTACTCTGGTACAAGGTCTGAAGGTTCCACGATAAATCAGAGTAGGGCTGTAATAAACAAAAACAACAAATGGTTAAAAGTGTGCTGAAGTTGTAAGTTACTAGCACTCGCTCGCAGTTCCGCCTACGTGTACACACACGCAGTAGCCTATGTCCTTCCTCTGAAGTCAAAGTATCTCAATGCCAAATTTAATCGAATTCAATGTAGTGATTAAGCCGTGAAAGAGTAATAGAGAGAGTTACTCTCTAATTTATAATATTAGGATGGATAGTAATGTATAATATGGATTGACGATGATAGCTATTATGTATACAGATTTTTTTATTACATCGCAGTAAATATTTAATTTCTTAGTTGCTTCAAGTAGACATCGGTCAATCACATCATATGTTATACCTTCTTGAGCTTTTGATACGTACCATATTATTGTGAGCTCTAATCCAAGCTCTAGCACCAAGCTGCCTGTATTCTACCTCCAGTGCTTTTAGGGCACAACCTCCATGGTCCCAGCCGGCCAGTTGTACGTAGATATGTGATGAGTTGCTCCAAAGCCACTCGTTTGTTGATGGTGGAATGGGTACTGAGACAGTAAAATTATGCACAGTTATCATTTCTAAAACTTTTTTTTGGAAAAGAGGGCAGACGAGCAGAAGTATGACCTGATGGTAAGCGATTACCGTCGCTCATGGACACCCGCAACTCCAGAGGTATCACAAGTGCAATGCCGGCCCTGGAGGATGGGGAAGGCGATGGGGGGAAGGGTTGGGGTATGGATTTCCGGTATCTTCACTCACTCGCTAAAACACAGTGCAAGCGCTGTTCCACGTTGGTTTTCTGTTAGGTCGTGGTATATATTAGGGTTTTTTAGATTACAATCGATAAGGAACTTTTTTGGATGGGTATATTTGGGTTTCAAACAAAAAGACATTCGATATATTTGATAAATGCTTCACAATGGTATTATAAAGACAAAAATTTGTGTGAGTGTGTGTAGCTGACCTAATGAAGTAACCGTGACCTAATTTTTGTCCCGAAAAAATGTAGTACTGGGTGAGATAAGGAAAGAGTTGAAATAATTTCAATATCAACCTTTGAAAGTCTACTGCTAGACAAAGATTTCTTCCTATATTGGATTAAGAATGGCACAAATGATACATTGCCGATTAAATACACTACGTAACCTCGCGGAGAGTCATGTAGTGTATGATAAAATCACCTTTACTTAAATTTGATTTGTCTTAGAAGTCGGAGCGCGAATGTAAATAGATATGAAGATAATTATAAAATTTCAATGTGATTCTGAGAACATTTGAAAACATGATATAAAGTGGTGTCATTTATTGGAAATTTAATAAAATATTTATTATCAGCTATTAACAATATAGATTTAAATAAAAGTAATACTGCTTTCGACTTTCCGTTTCCGGCTTTAGAAGTGTCAATATCATAGTGATAACCTCCGATAAAAATTAACCAAAACGAAATAGTTAACGCGATTGCCAGCGGATAGACTCCGTCTTAAACAATATTATAACTGTTGTGAAGTGATTATAAATAATCGGTGGCGCGTGATTACTGGTATCCAGCAAATATTTACAAGTACAAGATCAACGATTCAAGGTTAGAAAACACAAAAATATATGTGGGTACACAAAAATAAACATACGTTACTGAATTTGTCATCTCGAAATTGTTGCCAGTTAAAGAAATCATTTCTACCATTTTCTACCATTACGTTCCTTTTTACGTAGATAAATTTCAAAACATATACAATGGAAGGCCAATTCAAAATATTATTTGAAAAAATGAAAAACGAGATGCAATACCAAAATGCTGAATTAAAA
>PKRV01001041.1:1289697-1412238 GCA_003709505.1 Hyphantria cunea
CAAAACCGATCAAAGAAGCAACCAACAAAGAAACAACAAAACAGCAAACTCCCCCAAGCCGACTGGTCCTCGTGGGGGAAAGAGACCACAACCCTCCAACATCAAAAGTTAAAAAGCACCAAAAACCAGTAATATATATAGCATCCCTTAATGCAGATGGGATGACGACATTACATTGACGGCTTGTCAGTAGCTGGAGTCACGTGGAACAGAGTGACACAGGAAAGGAAAGAATGGAAAAGGTTGGAGGAGGCCTTTGTCGATTGGCAAACAGATCTAGGAAAGATAACCAAGCAACAGATGTTAGTTTAAGTAGTTTATCTAGTTTAAGAGTCCAATGTTATTATTTTATAAGAGAAACGCATTGTAATTAATTAAGAGATCTGAATAAAGGGCTATATTATTATTATTATAATACTGCTTACCTCCGCCCAAAGTACTGACATCCAAATATGCCGGTTGCGAAGTCCCCACTTTATTTGTAGCAGTAATTCTTAAAGAGTACTTAGTTCCACACTTAAGTCCAACAAGAGCATGCTTTTGAACGCCTGACAAGTTGGGCAACTTGTTGGTAGGCCATGCTTCTCGCCATGGGCTATTAGCTTCTTTCCAGGTAAGACTGTAAGCTGAAAAAAGTTATGACAAATGAATTTACAAAATGAACATTTCAATTATATAGCCAACTCTCTTATCACATATTTGCTACAAAATCCTAGCCGACCAACGCTACATAGTCTCTTTCGGTCATCAAAGACCCGAGCCCAGCAATTCCCACTGCATCTCTCAGGAGAGGATTAAGGCCATACGTCCCCACGCTGGCCAAGTGCGGGTTGGGGACTGGCAAGACTATGTTGTGGCCACGTGTCTTGCCATTTTAGTTTGGTTTTTAAGCCGCCCACTAAGCTTCACGACTGTTATCCTATGACGACCGGGACCGACTGCTTAACGTGACCTCCGAATCACGGAGAAGCTCATGGTAACATGCCACCAGCGGTCACCCATCCAGATACTGACCGCGCCGTCATTGTTTACCCTCGGTGATTGTTTCTAATCACCGAGTGCAACTGAGCTATGAGCGGCTCTTTCGATCATCCGGTTCCTATTGGTCTAAACGCGATGTTATGTTGTGTTGTTTCTTACATCAAAACACACACTTTGAAAAAATATAAAAATTGGTTGTTTAATGTTTTAGCTATTTTCGCCGTTTTTGCCGTTTTCTAATTCGCTAAGTTTTTTTCTTCTTTTAAATGACAACTCCCGCATTAGGAATGAACATTCTGTATCACGTATTGTGGGTTTTAACCCCACGTGGGACCATACTTTGAGGGATCCACAAATTGTTGTTATGAGTCTGGGTGTACCTTGTATCCGTTTTGTGTATGTTTGTAAATTACCCCGTGACACAGAATTTATTCTTAATGCGGGTGTTGTCTTCTTTCAAGAAAAAAAATGTTGATCCACGATTAACCTCGTTTATGGTTACTATCTGTTTCTCGCATTGTGATCATAGAATGTTAATAATTTTAACTCGGTCTGATATTATATGTACAAGTAATTTAAAACCCGGGCTTATCTTAAAGCAGCTTAACTGTTGACTGGTGCTTAGTTTCATAGCCATATATTCTTAACTTTGGACTAACAAGTCCGGCTTGTGTGCAATTACTTACTTATTTTCTGACTAGCGCTTTTGTTGCTTATAGAATAGTATGGTTGTTCCCATTCAACTAAGATGGAATCCTTGTAAGGAGTTGCTCGGAGTACAGGCGCCTCCGGTAATGGGAGCACAATAACGGTGTATTCTACGGAGTCAGAGCCGTAGAGATTTTTCGCCAGACAAGTATAGTTTCCGCTCAGGGATTGATCTATATCTGAAGAAAAGAAAATAACTAAAACATTATACCGTACATGATATGTAGCTTCTAATCATGATATATCACATTTTGTATCATGACGTCATGTTATGTTTCGTTACATGCGTAGCGTAGCGTTTTATGTCTCATAAAATAAGGTTATTATTAAAATATATAAAATTGAAACTTTTTGTAGCATGGTTCAATGAAATAAATTGATAAATTAACTGAATAAATTATGATGTCAATTAGTTTTAATCTACTTTTAGCAATGTAAATACCAAACAATAAAAATAATTACACACAAGTGTTGAAAAATATCGCCCACAATATAAATATTTTTTACATTACACGGTATTATGTAATTTATAACATTACGAATAGTATTAAAATTATGCTTGATTAGTACAAGTTTTTGACTACAGCCCCGCCCAATTGTATGTCGTTTATAGCGGTCCTTCTTCAAGAATCAAAGTATATCCAAGCTAAAATTCATTTAAATCGATGCAGAGACATAGTCACAAAAGCGTAACAGACAGACAAAGATACTTTATAATTTATTATATTAAGTTAATAATTTAAAAAATATCAGTGCCTACGTAGACAAATTACTTAAATTTTTTTAAATAAATTTACTTACTATTTATCAGCAAGCTGTCGTCATGGTTCCTCGTGAACCTTGGATGATGTGTGATGATATTATGTTTGTGGTACCACACGGTGCGAGGTGGTGGTACACCAACACATTGGCACACTAAGAGTAATGAGCTTCCAACTCCAACTGAGATGGTACCACCAAGAGAAGCCACTCCAGCGACAACTAAGGATCAAAGACACAGAATAAGGTTTGTACTTTCTATAATCCCATGAGTCGTAAAAAGCGACTGAGAAACGGAGAAGACGCAGTCCAGTTACGGTTTTTGAAAAGTTTTTATATTTTTTAATTTTTTTTCTCAGTGTATTTGCTCTTTATAAACCAAACTGAATATTTTAAGTGTTCTGGTTAATTTATTAACATTTTTTATCGATACATTAGGTACTTGTAACCGTCAAAATTTGTACCGCCATATCATTCATTCATTCCACCAAAATTACGTTGCACAAGAATTATCGGCTTTGCTTTGGGGGGACGGATAGCATACGATAGAAATATCAAGTCATGATAAGAGAATGTATCAACTGGATACTGACCATGGCTGATGACATGATTAGTGGAAGAGACTTCTGTTAGAGGGAACTAGGAAACTGATATAAATACATTTGTTTTTTTTATACATACATATATACGGGAACACATTTTTTGGCAATATTTATTACGAAAAACCCTCTAACTCGGAAACAAATACTCGCAGATTATACAAACATTTGGTGCCACCCGGAAATCGAACCTGAGGTCTTAAGCACAGCAGACACATACGCTACCACTGCGCCACCGAGTCAGAATTATTGTTTAACAGTTAATAAATCCAGTTTACAAGGGAAGTGTGAAGAGAAAACTAGGAAAGAGCAGTGTTTAGTTTCTTTATTTTCAAATACCTCGATTCGTCGGAGTATGTGATACCCTTCTTGTAGCACTGCCTTCACCAGCGCTGGTACTAGCTGTCACCCATGCTTCGTAAGTTCTGCCCGAAACAAGATCTTTGACTTCAGTCGTTGTGCGACCTTCAGAGTCCACGCGGTACGTCTGTGGTGGACCATTGCTGTGATAATTGATATGCTGTACTACGATTATACTTCTTTTATTGTTCAGTGACCAAAAATAATATTAAGGTATCGAAAAATTTCAATCTAAAAATGCTTTAATAACTTTAAGTCTATGCTTTGAGTAACCAAAATAAAAATATATAACAGATTTCAACTTCAATAAGTTAAAATATTCTAAGCATCATTCTGAATCTGAATAGCAGTTATTGAAAAACAATAAAACAGACATGTAATTGATGATAATCGACTTGGTTTCTACTATGCCGATCGCATCTATCAATCGATTTGCATCTGAATAGTTTAACTGCGATTAAAATAATACTTACCTAGAAGTAGGCTTTACGTAAACGGTATAGTGTAGAAGCTCTCCGTTAGGATGAACAGGTTTCTTCCAACTTATGAGAAGAGATGACGATGACAATACAAGGATTTTGATATCTGATGGGGGACCGGGAACTGAAAATGAAATAGAAAGAGAGGTTGTAATGTTTTCCACTAAAGTGACTGTTGATGTGTCTGATTCTTAGGTTGAGCAAGACTCTTTGCAAACTCATGGATATTTCTTTTAAATAATTGATCTTTTGCAGGTTTACAGATGCAACAAAGTATGTGATTCAAGTTTAATTCATCGATTTAATTCAAAACCATTTATTTAATTAAGACACTAAGAGACACTTATGAACGTTGAATTGAAGCTAAGGTAAAAAAAATCATAAGCTGTAAATGTTTTAAATAAATAATTATATAAATATTCATAGATATAACGATGTAGGCATTATATACACCCATAGTAACTGCGAAAACTTTGCATTAGCTAAATCAGATAGTGGCTAAACAAGTTTTAAAATTAATATAAGGTAACAAAACCGCATATTTCTGTTTGACGTCAGCGATATGATAATTAATTAACATAAGGATAAGTTGAGGTTACACTATCACGTGTTTCCAGAACTTTGTGCCAAATTCGAACAATTGATAATAACGGGGCGGTACTACTTTTTACAGAAGAACTACCTAAAATGACAGCATTCGTGTTTCGTTGGTGAGTAACGAAAGCAGGTAAAAAAAACATTTAAAATGTCAAATATGTGTATGTTTAACCTGAATAACCGAATGAAAGAATAACACTACGTAATCATGGTGATCAGATGGAAATACCATTTATTTTATGGCTGTGACGTAATCATAAGCATATTGGGTTGATACAACAAGCTAAACAATATGTACCGAAACATGGTTCTGTTTTAATATTCGGCCAGATATATTTTTTTAATAAATCTGGCCGATTCACTATTTTTTATGGATTTGGGGGCAAACGAGCAGACATATCACCCGATGATAAGAAGATGAGCGATTACCGCCGCCCATAGGCACCCGAGTCGGGCCATCTCTTATTCTGGCAGTGGCAAAATTGTTGCACTGTCTGCATTTGTTATGAGTATGGCAACTTTCTACTGTTAGATTCTGCTCATACTTTCCATCAGGTAGAGTAAAGTCACTTTAGCAGGCTCCTCTTTAAAAAAAAGACCTTGTTCACCTAACATCGCTATAGACTCACCATCTTGTAAAGAGGCACACATAATTGGGTACGAGTATGGTCCTATGCCAAAGTTAGAGAAGCCAGCTACTTTTACTGTATAATTAGTGTACTTCAAGAGACCTTGGAGGTACAGTTCGGTATGCAGAGATGTTTGGTTTTGCCAAGCAGCTTCTGAAAATAAAATTGTTATTATACACGACGTCTTCATAAACGATATTTTTAATTGTCATTGAAATCGATCGTGTGTCGCGGGTGACTTTACAAACATTTATGCTATGCATTGCTATGATTCACCCAGACTCAGGAGATCACACAAACTGATGTACCTTGTGGGAAATGAACCCACAACACCCATTTGAAGTATCAAATGACGAGTGACCACTTAAACATCATCACAATTCGCGAAGTGCAATCAAATCAAAATCAAATCAAATCATTTATTTCTATCGATTGTACGTGGTTACATGATTAAGGCGTTTAGTACTGTGTTAGTCTCAATACATTCTGTCATTTAGGCATGCAAAATTGTCTTATAAAATTAGTCATGTTATAAAATTAAATATCATACTTTAATGTTCATTATTTAAAACACACTTATGTATGCAAAAAAGGTTAATAATTTAGGTATTTACAATTTGGTAAATCATGATAAGGAATACATTGCCGATAGTACAATATTAATTGACTTGAATGTAGTAAAAATGAATAAGGAAGCAAATTCCAGGCCAACAGAACTGCAGACAGCAGGAAACACTTGAAACAAACCCTGTTCGTTTGTAAAGTAGGCCAAAACCTTTTTTCTAAGGATAGGCTTTTATCAAGAAGTTATGATGAATAGTTTTTTTATTACCATCTGTTGCAAACAGGATTGTATATCCAACTAGCGAGCTACCCTGTCCTGGTAGTCCAATAGGCTGCCAACCTACTCTTAAGGACGTTGAAGAGACTGCAGTGCATTCTACAGACGGCGGGGCCTGTTCCGGAGCTATAAAATTAATGGAAGAAAGATAAGTCATGCTTAAAATTATAATTTTCACTTTGTAATTTTTATATTTATCTTTGTTACTAAATACTTTTAAATTACAACTTAAAAACAATACCTATTTGTTCATTTCTTAAGTTGCATTGATGAATAATATATGTCTTCTGTTAATATATAAATAGTAAATTAAAGATTGTTAAATGTTATTTAAACTGAATTAAAATCCAATTAATTAAATTAAATTTGTACATGGTCGTTTATATGTTATGCTCCTGAATGTAAACTGTTTTAACTGGTGTACAATAAAGTTTATTCTATTCTATTCTATTCTATTCTAAAATCCAGGTAAAAGCAAATGAAGAAATCTCCTTATATTTTTATGGAAGTACATCATGACAAAGATTGTAACAAAAAATCATGAAAAAATATTATTAAAAAAGTTTTCGTAGATATTCTGATGTGTAAGATGATAAATATCAGTAATTATAAGTTAGGATTACCTCCTTCTCTGGTATCTTGAAAAACGGGTAATGAGAATGGTCCCGAACCTGCATTTGTATAAGCTGATATAGAAACTGCATATCTGAAAGATATGACAAATATTTGCACAAATCAAGTAGGTTAACAAAAGATCGGGGATCTTTTAAATATGGTCTAAGCCACCAGGCAAGTATTTCGTGTCGATTCTCTTTCTACAATCATTAACGCCTCTATTTTCTTGTATTATTGGCTAATATTTTGTGGTTTTGTATTTTTTAGTTTTCTAATAACGTGTACGTTTGTAAAATATCAACTTAGATAAGTGTAGGCTAGTGTAATAAAATAATTTACAATCCATAGTATTTATATAATTGTAATATTTTCTAGTACGCCAATGAAATGTATCTACAGATGCGTCCTTAAAGATATGCCATTAAAGCAGGCCGAAAATACACTAAGCATTAAATTATATGTCAATAACAAATATACTTTGCTTTTGAAGAGTAAAAAAGAAGTTGTATGCCTAAATGTTTATAAGTCAATCTCAAGTCAAGAAATATTTACAGTTATTCTTCTGACAAACGACTTTAATGACAAAATTGATACGTAAAACAAATATTCTTAATGTCATACCTAGTATTCTTTAGAAGTCCACTCAGTATTGTTTCCTGCTTTCCAGATAGTTGAGATACTTTGATAGTTCGAGTGTCAGCTTCATCTGAAACTAGAAATATTGTTATTTCGCAAATTCATTCGAGCATTTAATGATAATAATAATAAATAATAAATATTTCGGACATCTTACAAACAACGCCATCTAGTCGCAAGCTAAGCAGAGCTTGTGTTATGGGTACTAGACAACTGATATAAATACATATATACTTTTTTTTTGTAAATACATGCTTATTATACATAGAAAACACCCATACTCCGAAACAAATATTTTCAGATCATATAAACATTTGTCCGACCTGGGAATCGAACCCGAGACAGAAGTCGCATACGCTACCATGGCGCCACAGAGGCAGTAATAAAATATATTCAGCCATCGTACACAATAATTCCATTCGCTACCTAGATGACACTCTGCTATCTGCTTTTATTTTAATTTTTGAGATAAAACTTTGGTTGTTTGATGTCTTACATGTAAAATAATGATATACCTGTTCCCACGCTTTGGGCAACGGCTTTAACGTGATATCCAATGACGACACCATTGTGGGAGTCCTTTAATGGTGGTGACCAGGAAATATATAGTTCACCTGGATTTTCTGTTTGCTCTACTTGTACATTTAGAGGTGCAGATGATGGAGCTGGGAGGCAAAATAATTTTAATTTAGAAAAAAATACACAACGATTATCTGACAGTTTTTAATATTGTCAAATGTTTCAGTCTCTATGTAGAATCATAATAATAAAATAACATAGCAACGTGTATAAGTATAGAAATAAGAATTAGTTAGCAATAATTTATGTATTCCTTACCTTCCTCATGCGTAGTAAAATGAACAGGTGCTGTATACAAACTAATACCAACTTGATTGCCTGTAGCTATTCGTACTGCATAAGCTGTCGCTGGGCGTAGGCTTTGTAGCTCTACAGTTTGCCGGAGATCTTGGTCTTTTCTGTAAAAATATTTTTTTCAGGGTAATAATTGTCCTTTAGTTTGCATTTTAGTATTAAAATCAATTCTTTGAACGAAAGTACTATCAATCCATTAATTCACAAAGATTTCCCAGTAAAATATCTTGTACTTTTTTATGGAATATAGGGCAAACGAGCAGACGTATCGCCTGATGATGAGCGATTACAGCCGCCCATGGACACTAGCAACACCAGTGGCGACAAAAGTGAGTTGCCGACCTTTGGGTGATGGAGATGGGGAGTTAGATGGGGGAAGGGGTTTGGGCATGGGCCTTCGGTGTCCTCATTGCGCAAGCATTGTTTCACACCGGTTTTCTTTGAGGCCGCGGTATCATCTCGGTCGAGCCCGCTAATGCATGCCGATGCGTGGCTCTCCCACGGTAAGTCTCCTACGAAATAGATACCACATTCTTTTATCTAGTGCTAGTCTAAATTTTCACAGCAGCATGATTTTGTCAGCAATGCAGTGACATTGCATTCTGATCACACCGTGACTTGAAATCTCCGTTGCGTCGGAAGCTAGCAAGTATTTCTCAAAATTAATTAATTATTTTGAGAGGATTATTATTACCTGCTGACATTGATTGTATTAGCATGATCCCAAACAACATCGTTGTAATGTAAGTGTGAATACTGAAGAGAATAATGTCTGGCATGAGCCCGAAGTGTATCACGCCAAGAGATTGTGGCCGTACGAGATCTAACAGACTCGATTCGAAGGTCTGACGGTGGAGTTGGGGGTTCTGAAAAATTGTAAAATTTTATTATAACTTTATTTACATAGTTATTTTTGTGGGATTTTTGTTTACACTACATTAAACATTACGTTCAAAACTTTTTTTTTTTTTAATTCTGTCTCTCTGCTTTGCTTTGTTTCGACATTCCTTCCCTCAATGCGTCTTAGGAAATGATGGCGCCTTCTGACTGTAAAGTCTGATATGTTAAAATATCAGTAAACATTTACTCACAAAAATAAACGACATTAATTATATGTTTTCTCTCTTTTTCATCTCTTATTATCTTCATAATAATTTCTAATCTAAAATTTTAGAACCTGATGTACCTCTGTAAAGGATCACTTCCATTTTGGAACAGAGAATGAACCAGACATCTCCCAAAAAAACTAGAGATTCAAAAAGCTGAAAGCCTATATTGAAAACGATAAGGAGGAATCGTACTTCTATGTACTCACCCAGTATTGTAAGATGTACATTAAAACTAGCAACGCCATAGGGATTGCTAGCTCTGCACTGATATATACCAGCATCATTGGCTTCTGAATATTGAAGGTTAATGACACTCGTCACTCCTAGTGCAGTTTTGGTTTCGGTAATTTTAACCCTGCAAAATAATTATTGTTCTATTAGACTTTAAGAACTTATTTATCATCTAGAATTAACAGAAATTTGTTAGAGTGAAAATACCGCTTTTAAGAAAACAAATCAAAGTAACAGCAAAATGATAAATAAAAAGATAGAAAAAAGACTACTAGTGAATTGAAATCCAAAGTGTCAGCTTTGAAAGTAATCAGGCAGAAGATGATAATGATAAACTAGGAACCGACGAATCTATTAAAAGTGGATGACCGACTTAAAATTAATTATGGTATCAAATTTCATGTAAATCCTGAGAGCCGCTACCGAGATTTAGATTTTATATATACAAGAATTGATAGTTTAAAAGTATTATATATATTAACCTCTTAAATGCCTATTGCATTACCTGAGCATTTATTGTACACATTAAAAAATCTAAAGTTTACATGCTAGCGTAATTTACCTCTGATTGTTAAAATCCAACATGCTTCCATCATGCGTCCACGTTACTCTGATTGGTTCATCACCCATCGGTTTACATTCAAAGGTGACAGGATGTCCTAGTCTTGATGTAACATTTGTTGATGATGCTTCAAAATGCACTGGCTCTGGAATATACATTTGTATTTACTGTACAATATTGTAACATTTGTTGATGATGCTTCGAAATGCATTGGCTCTGGAATATACATTTGTATTTACTGTACAATATTGTTACATTTGTTGATGATGCTCCAAAATGCACTGACTCTGGAATATACATTTGTATTTACTGTACAATATAATTACAGAACACATACACCCGCTAGCTAGGTATATATCTGCTTTCACATTGAGCACAGAAACTGTGCAGTAGGAGGCAACTTAAATAAAGATTTCACCTAATGATACTTTGTAGAAGTGAATTGGCTGCCTTTGAATACCTCAAAGTATTTGTTGTTACTATTTACGTTAAAGGTTTGAAAGTTTTGAAATAGTCATGAAAAAAATAGCAATACGGTTCGAAGTTCGCCGAGTTAGCAAATATATTATAAAATCATATAGTTGCAGCCGAGTAGTAATAATAAATGTTAGGGATAATTATGTTAATCTATATATTCATAGATTTTATTTTCGTATTTCTTACTTACTGTTTACACTCATCCAAACAGTCTTGCTTAGCGGTTGTCCAACTCCATTTTCCACATTACAGGAATACAAGCCTTCATCCGTGAGGGAAACCTCTTCAATAACAAGAGTACCGTTAGGAAGACTCAATATGCCACCACCAGCTAACTCGAGTACAGGTTGCCAAGTGCCAAGAATGGCTGTAAATATTATAATTAATTTTAAAATTTCATGCAAATTTAAATACAGATATGCATTCAAGACATAAATTTACATGGTGTTTTGAAATGCTATTGTTCACTTATAATTCAGTCTATTGCCGTCCAATCCTTAAAAGGTAGAAAAGCTAAAGAGCGCCCACTATCCCGGTCGCAGACCGTCCACATCCATTCATTGCCAGTCATAGTGCGTACTCGCACTTAATGATATCCGTGGCTACGGTTAAAATAAAGAGATGATAAAATGAAGATTTCAAAATATTCATTTACCATCTTTCTTCATCCAATGAACTTGTGGTTGTGGATAGCCGCTGGCGCTACAAGACACAGTTCCTCGTCTTCCAAGTAATAAGGAAGAATTGTTTGGTTCCTCTAACCATTTTGGTGCCACTGAAACCGAAAAAAATGTTACTTTAATCTTGTATTTATAGAAATATCAATATTTAAATAGGTACATTCAGTTCAAAATTGCTGGAAATTAGATAATTAGAATTAAATGTTCTTTGAATACTGAACTTTAAAGGTATTTTTTACCTACTTTCTGGTACAGAGCCCAGCCCTCTGACATTTATTGAGCAATAATTTAGTAGCAACATCATTTCTACTACTTTTTCAAGAACGTTCACACTGAAGACAATGTTTTTATCTTTTATGGTTTCAAATGGTTCATATTCCAACCAAATAACTACTCCAGTCATTCGATAAATCTTAAGCTTGTCAAAGATGAACAAGTTAAATTATAGAAAAATAAATTATTACCTTTGATATATAATTCTGTAGAACGATTTACTTTGGCGACGTGATTAGAAGCCACACAAGTGTATGTTCCACAATGTTCTAAGGATACCTTCTTGATAACTAAGGCACTGAAAAGCTCAGAATTTCGTTCAACCACCTGTAAAATTATTTGTACACAATAAATTTGCACAACCTTAACGTAAATTTGAGTAGTTACAAAAATGCAGAAACAAGTAAAATATGCATTGGAAGGGAAATATTCAATATTAAAAATAATGGTACAGTAAAAAGGCATGCAAGCACAAAAATAATATTTTTTGCAAATGTACTTTACCTTGTCTATTAGACATTTCGAAAATAACTTAATAGTGAGGTGTGAAATATTTCGTAGATTGAAAACCATATTCATTAACAGCTGCCACATTATTACTTACTTTTAAGCTACTAGGAATTCTTTTGCCATCTTTTAACCATTCAAAATGGATTGGCAAATCACCAGTTCGCACATTACAATATATATTTACGATTTGTCCTTCTTGCAAGTTTGTTCCTAATAACAGATCATCTAATATCGGAGCCTCAATGACCTGGATTTCAAATGCTCTTCTAGCCATTTCACCTGAAGGACTTGTGACAATACAGGTATAAACTTCACCATTGAATTCTTTGGAAACTTCAGGAATGGACAGAATTCCATTTATATTAACGCTAGGAGCATTTCGTCTAGTTTTCCGTTTTAAGTGTCTTTTATAACGTGATTGGAACAGCGCATTTGATGACAAGAGCTTTCCTTTATATTCCCAATCGATTTTACTGAAAATTATAAATGTTTTTGAAGTAAATAAACGTCAAATCATGGTTGAAAGTACATTAAAATAATTCACAAACATGGTTAACTTATGATGAAGTTTTGGACATGTGAGAATGCTGAGTCTGACAACAAATTTAATGTTTTTATTTTTTCATTTGTGATCCTGCCAAAATGACTCTGCTATGCCTGATGGAAAGCATGAGCAGGATCCAGGAGTGGTGGTCACCATACTCATTTAGATTTTTTTTACAAAACTTATTAAATTTACATATCACATATATATTACGAGATGTGGGTTAAAAGTTGTACCTCTTCTTAACCTAGTCTGAGTAAAGTAAGTAATCGGCTATCTAAGAAGATGTTTTAGTTAAAAACCAGAAACCCTCACGAGAGGAAAGAAATCTCGTTCAATATATATAAAATCATTTATTAATTTTCGATAAATTGCATTACCTGATAGGATACCCATAAAATGGGCATCTCAAGTTAACTGATTCTCCACTTTGAACTTTTAGTGGCGGCAATGATCTAATGTAGGGTGGACCTGGAAAATATGAACAAATATGCATTAAATGGAGGAATTTTTTTTATGAAACAGGTGACAGACGAACAGACGTATCGCCTGATGGTAAGCGATTACCGCCGCCCATGGACACCCGCAACACCAGAGGCGTCACAAGTGCATTGCCTTGGGGGATAGTGAGGGGAATGAGTGGAAGGGTTGGGTTATGGGCCTCCGGTATCCTCACTCACTCGGTGAAACAGCGTAGGTGCTGTTTCACATCGGTATTCAGTGACACCGCAGTGTCACTCCGGTCCAGCCGGCCCATGCATGCCGAAGCGTGGCTCTCCCACGGTAAAAATATCTATAAGTATGTATTAGATGGTTTCCCCATCAATTCTGAAAAGAATTTTACTATCAGACGAACTGTGATCGCGATCGGCCCGATTCAGGTGGAACATTATCAACCTAAACCGTACCTAAAACTTATCGATGTTTTAAATTTTAAAATAAGCCGAATCTCTTTTTCTATCCCAAATATTGGGGAAATAAATACGATTCCGAGTTTTTTATTTCCTAGGCTAGATTATATTATCAAAGAACAGGCAGGTTTAATTTTTCTATTTAATTTAGTAGATTGTCAAAGTATCTTACCATACACGTCAAGCCTGTTTTCGTGTGCAGCCACATGATCTCCTTCTCTAGCTGTACATGAGTAAAGTCCTCCATCTTCTACTCTTACTCTTGTTATGTTCAATTGTGTCACCACGGAGTTGTCTGATGTCATCACTTGGCCTAGAGCATATCTGAAATTATTTAGAGATTACATTAAAATTAAAACATTTTGAATTATCGAAATACTTACCTACATGTAGAAGTTACAAGTTACAGAATATCAAAGATTGCATTTTATTATATTTAAATAGTTGTAAATCTATAGCAACATTAATTTAGTAGCCATCTTGGACGTAACTATTTAAAGCTTTAAAATCTCTTCTAGAATTACATTTGCAAACTGAACGAGTTCTTGAGTAGAGGCAAACGTAGTGCAGGACGTCCACAGGCCAGATAGAGTGATGATTTGCACAAGACGGCTGGTAGGAGTAGGATGCGAGTAGCTGAGGATCGAACTAAGTGGCGTGCAATTGGGGAGGCCTATATCCAGCATTGGACTGCGATAGGCTGATGATGATGATGTGTATTTAAGCCTCGCATCTCAACTAATGAGGTCCTAAGCTTTCATACAAAATGATAATATTGAAACTTCTTGAAATCTGATTGGTCAGGATACGGCACTTGATTGATGCATCATTATTTTCTTAATGCGAATGCATTTTAGTTAGATATTTGACGATTCAGTCAGAAATCAAATGATTGTTTTTTAACCATAATATTTTTTATTGGCACATTGTGTGTACATGAGTACATCTTTCTTAAGAATAATTTCTTAATAATTCAGTTTTCTTCTAGAGTTATTGTTATTACCTAGGATCAGTATTGCTAGAAACCACGATGCCGTCTCTCTCCCACACGAACTGCGGTGGTCTATCACCCGTGGCTGTACATAACATGCTGATCTGAGGAAATAAAAGATGTTTTATAATGATAAACTATCAAAGTCATTCCATATTAAACCCTAAGATGAAAGGTAACGCAGTAGATCGCATTACTTCTTGATAAAAAACTAGGTTTAGTCCAAACTATAATCGATTGAAACCTTTATTAAACAAACGTTTTATTACATATTGTCGTATGAATAAAAATGTTTATGTATAATAATGTATATGTATTATAGACTAAGACCATATTTTACAACCTTTTACTTAGTTTCACCTGTCCCGATGTTTGTGTGTAATCAAATCTTGCAAATAAATTTTGACCCTTTGACTTTTGACTTCCCGATTTCCCATTGAGCTAAAATTCGAAATACTCCTGTAATTCCTATGACAGTGCAATTAAATATAATCGGTATTACTATAAATCCAAAATGGTTACCGTAACAAAATGGCGGAATAGATATTTTTGAGCAATCCATCTAATATGTTTATTAAAAAAATATTTTAAAATTAATCACCAACTGGCACTCAGCTAGCGTAGGAACGTGTGGGCTTAACCCTCTCATGAGAGGAGACACGAGTCCAGCAATGGGACGTTATGGGTTGCCGGTTGGTTACCAGTTTACAATAATTTCAATCTATCCAAAAGTTACTCTGGAAGAAATTACTCTGAACAATAAAGCCTCCCTTTGTTTATTATTTCTACGGTATATTTACTATTTCACAATACCCATAGAATCCCTGCTATACAAATAGAGTGTTATTTATATATCTTTTGCTTCCTGATCTACTCAAATATCATATTTATAACAAGTGATCTCTACCGTGACCATCAAAACTTACATCACCACCTGGTGTGACAGTCCTTTCCGTGAAGTGTTGAGTGATGATAACCCTTGCGTCTGATAGTCTTTTTCTTCTATCCAGACCTGGAATAGCAAAAGAAAGTAATTCAGTATTACTATTAATTAGCTCATTAATAGATATGAAATGAAAAAAAAAATATGTTATGTAATGAATAGATATATATGTGTTACAGGTCAAAATAGAACTATTAAAAACGCTGGCAATTTCTTTCACTCCGGTTTATTTATTATGTCAAAGGTTTTCTATTTTTTTGGATTTTTTTCTGTCTTAGTGTTCGAGCATCGACTTTGTTAGTAACATTATTGACAAATATAAATGTAACTGATTACACTTCACATAAACCTCATCCTTACGTCGTGATTTTAAAATGAAGAATCAAATATAAACTTAATGTGACCTATGACTAATCAGAGTAAAATTTTCCTAATACTGGATGAGAAAAAACTCAAATGACACGGTAGAGGAACGGGTATTATGTCCCTCTAACACAAAGGGAAGATCCTCCGACCAGGCGAGGTGATCATGCCTAGCGAGCCACTGCCCAACGGTTGAAGTTGGGTTTTTTTTAACACCAAAGGTGTCTCAAGTGCGTTGCCGTCCTTGGGGGATAGGCAGGGGGATGGACGAATGCATTTTGGGATTCCGGTATCCTCACTCAATCGGTGAAACATAGCACAGGCGTTGTTTTACACCGGTTTTCTGTGAGGCATGGTATCACTCCGGTCGAGCCGGCCCATGCATGCCGAAGCGTGGCTCTCCCACGGTGTAAATATGGACGGATGTTGTATATATGCTAATCAGCGCGAGAACTTCTATTGCGTGATTTAGGATTGGTAGTTTCTTAGTTTCCTTCGTTACTACGTAGTTCAACGTATATTCGGTCGATGGTGCTGTAGTGTATTTCTGTTGCTGCGTTGTATGTTGAAGGCGCCACAACACCAACACACTCCTGTATTTTACGTGTTCTTTCGCAGCATCGTATCATATCAACAGTCACTGTTCGACACCTCTCCTCAAAAAAAAGTTTTAGGCCTGTTATATCACAATGGCTAGACACATTAGTATTGAGTTTGTTTAAAGTTTTTCTTTCTCTTTCATTGATGTTGTCCTATGCAGTTTAATACTTTAGTCGCCTCCTACAACACATATAGAGGTGGAGACATTACATTCTTAAGCCGTCGTCACTTTGGTAGGGAGAGTCATTGGCCTGTAATCATCTGACCCGTGAGCCCTCAACCTACACTTGGCTAGCGTGAAAACGTATGGCCTTTATCCTCTCCTGAGAGGAAACCTAGTATTGGACATTATAGGTTGTTGATGATGTGACCCGTCCTCCAGTTAGGTCCTTATTATACAAAAATACTAATTTTTTCATCAATTTATATTACTTTAAAACCCCAGATACATATACGATGAGTTACGAATGTAATATTAAACGCTAGCAAGGGTAAATATCCCAATTATCGTGGGAAGGGCCAAGGGAAGCGGTATTAATAGCCATTTAGCTACATCACTAAGCGCCTGATTTACATAAATTTGTGCCAAGTTGCCGACCGTTGCCGCTCGTTGCTAGGAGACCTGTCGTCACCTATATATTAACGATATTCAGGATTGGACGTGAATGTCTCGATGAAAGATAATTTAGTAGATGTGTACACTTGGGTGCAAAAATGTTATAATATATAAGTAAATAATATTTAGCATTTAAAATGAATAAGTACAGATTTTAATACTAAATTTGCCTTTGGTATTTTATGGGAAAAAAGCAAATGTTTTACCTAATGAGTAGCATATAAGATGGCTTGGGTAAATTTAAAACTTAAGACTCATTTGCTCCCTATCCGATAAAAATATACACACATATTTTAGCAATAGTTGTGTAATAAGAGCAAAACTATTTATTGTATATATTAAATATTGATAAGAAAAAACAGTTCAAGAACTACTATATTCTTTTTGACTATTTTTCGTACATCGTTATCAAAGAGAGATATTTAAACTTAAACATTCATATGATATTTTAACTAAAATTCTAAACTGTAACTTGATATGACAAGAAATCAACTTATTCAAGCTGTTTACTTTTTCTTGTCGCATGTATAGCACGAACATTAATTGGGAGCAAATTCGTCTTGAGCTAATCAATCAAGGAGATTTTAGTTCGTTGATTGCACGAAGGTAGGGATGAGCAATTCTAATTATCTAAAAGGCTGTACATGGATGGGGTTTAATGATTAATATTATGATTTAATTTACATTGTAGGTTTTATTTTGGTATATTTGAGATCGAAACAGTTCTCAGTGAAAACATAGTTATTAAAAACCAAATAAGCAGAAACTTTTTATAAAATAAGATAGCAGTTAATCCAAGTAAACTTAAATAGATCTACGTTAATTTCATATACTAGAAAATATCGTGACAATCAAGATGATGCTCAATGTAGTGGTGTTCTAGTTAATTCTCCTTATTAACACATACATCATGCCATATGAGCTATAGAAACATGCCAATTTGCCACACATTGCAATTTGACCAGCTCCTTTGATGTGGGTTTCTGGGCTGGAAATTGATTGGCTCTTAATTGAAGTATTCTACAGTGATGTGGTAATGAAGGTGCAGTTGTATGGAGAATGATACTGCAGATACTGCATATGTAGACTATGTTATGGTAACTTGTCACAGTTCACGAAAAGCTGTCTATTTTAAAACTAGATACAGGCTGCCAAGTTATGCCAAGTTAGCCTATGACACCTTAACAATATATAATACAGGCTATGAGCCTGGACTGGACTAAAATTTCGCTAATTAAAAGAGGCTCGTGATCGGGAGGTATACCGTCTGCTGAGCTGTTGGAGGGATGAAGGGAGGAGGGATGTTTGGAGGGTTTTGGGTATGGGCCTCCTGTATCCGAACTCACTCAGTGAAGCAGCACAGCTCTTTGGAGAAAAATGGAGGAGGCCTATACTCTAAAGAGAGGTCCTTAATAAATAAAAAATAATTAAATATTGTATTGTATTAAATCAAAATAGAAATTTTAATCATAATGTAATTGTAAATTGAATTTTGAATTTTATTGAAATTGAATTTTTATTAAGGAAATAAAGGGCTTAATAATAAAAAAAAAAACTACTAAGAGAATTGCTTAGCAATGGCTTTTTTTCAGGCAAATGATATTGCCTGCAATATTTGGTAGAATAGAAATATTTGACTTTGACTGTCTTTGTGGTGCAGTTACTAAACAAGCCAAAAATTTGTACCATCTTAAATGTTTGTTTCGGATTTGGGGGTTTTTTATGAACTAATACATAAGATAGATTGACAAAACCCAACGAACGAAAACTATTTATTTTAAGAAATCGATCCCAGTAAACACGAACAGATTAAAATATTAATATATTTTTCCCTGTAAACATTCACGAAACATACCAATATATATAAAGGATTCAAAATACATTACAGAAGCGTGTTGTAGCTATACATATTTGATCGATATCGTCCATTTGAGCGTTAGACCGCAAACTTCAATTACGGTGTATGATTGCCTCTGACTTTACGCTTCATGGCTGTAGCTACACCATCTATCTTAAACATTGATAGATACGTCTATGTATCGAACTACAGACGATATTGATACGTAGTTACATAAGTTTAGGGGTTTTTTTTCGATACGAAACGGTTAGTCACTTAAGATTGTATGAAACATTGATGACTCTTCATACGTTGTTAAAAGAATATTATTTGCTGCTCTTTGTTTTAGAAATTGATCTTCAAATACATGTTAGCTGTTCCGAAGAACTTCGTACCACCATATTTTTTGTGAATATTTGCTGAATTGCCAAACTAACCTGTCAGTATCCCATATGTTGTATACATAAATACATATTGATGTGTCAATGACAGTAGAACAGAATAAAGTGGACTTTGTTTTCTACCTATTCTCTAAAACACCATCAGCATCATCAACAGCCTATATGGCGACTTCCACATACAGCGCAACAAGAACAACAAACTACAGCGCCATCTATCTAAGATACATCGAACTATGAAGTAACGAAGGAAACGAAAAAACTACCAATCCTGAATTACGCAATAGAAGTTCTCGCGCTGATTATCATATATACAACATCCCAACATCAACCCTTGGGTAGTGGCCCGCCAGGCATGATCATCTCGCCTGATCGGAGGATCCTCCCTTTTTGTTGACGTAACATGATATTCGTTTGTCTACAACGAAATAAACTACACTCGTCGTAAAAAAATAAATTTTGGGCCACTATACTTAGAAAACAAATTACGCAGGACAACATCACTGATGGCAAGATTTTTATACCATTTTAAATGAAATGAAGGGTTCATTTCATTTATAATGGTATAAAAAATGAAATGAACTCTATTACAGGTCATTGTACATAAAGGGACCTTATAGTTACCGTATAATAATATTTGATTCCAGTGAATAAGTTTAGTTGAGGACTTGTTCTAGTAGTCTCTCCACGACATAAACATAATTATGGTCATGTAACTCAATAATCTAAAAACGAGGCATAGAAAGGAGTATGCTAAACATGAAATTAGAAGGAGTTGGAGGAGGCCTTTGCCAAAGTAGGGCAAACGGACGATGTTGTCGATGTCGTTGTTTCAATCTAGATTCAATAGTAATTATAATAATTGACTCGGAGAAAAGCATTGTAAAATGTTATAAATAATGTTGTCTGTATAAAGGCTTATATTTAAACTCTTCTTCATCTTCAAAATACTGAAGTTTCATGCCATTATAATCCTTTTAAGAATCATCTAGTCTGGTTCCCTTATCATGCGTGGTTTCACTCCAGTTGAGGCGGAGCTGGCCCATTCGTATCGAAGCCTGGCTCTCACGCGGTACTTTTTTTACATTTACACAAATAAATAAAATAATGAATATTTTAAGCAGATTTAGTGAATATTTAAAGACATAAAGACGATAAAATATATAAAATAACTGTATATAAATGATGTTATATTTCGTATTATTTATTTGTGATTGCAAAGAACTTCAATCATTTTTCAATTTACTCAACAATTGAATTTCATTAAGTATCTGATAAGAGTAAAACAAAGAACACAAAATGGTAGAAGATAAATAAACAAGAACACATAAAAACCAATAGACAGACAGCGTGACTCACACGGTACAACGAAATTACAAAGCAAAAATGAAAGAAGGATTCTCACATCTGGAGGTGGCAAAAGAAGAAAAAAACATAAATCACTCATACAATTCATCTAACACCAAAAGCTGTGCGAATTATATAAGGTTTGCTGAATGGGGTACGGCAATGAATCATTACGTAACAAAACAAGCATGAGTCTGGCCCGGAACAACAAAAGGCGTTCCAATAAAATAGTATAACACTACACCGTGGTGTATCAGCGAGCGTGTTCTCATCATTACTGGGCCACTGATAGACAGAGATAGATAGAGATAGATAAAGTGCGCGCGCCCTTTTCTAAATAGAAAAGGAGCATCGGGGTTCCTACACAGACGCAGACCATTTAAAAGCCGTAGATGGCTCGAAGTACGTCGGGGTTCTAGAGGTTTCCCTTCGAGGGTGCACCTGTTTCCCAGCTTCTAGTACCCGAGATGATGTACGGTTTTAAGTCGGTTCGAGTTCGACATAGCCACCGGTTGGTATTCTCTGGGGTATTTCTGCACTAAAAAGGCCTTTGAGGGACATATAACTCCTTAAAAATGAGGTTTTAGCCTACTGGTATAGAAGAAAATGGTGGCAAGATGGATTAGTATAGAGTTTGTTGCAAGTTTTGCTTCTCTTTGTAGTGTTGTTGTCGAGCAAAGTAGTTTACGCGAAGTTCTTTTTGTTTTTTTTAAAGATAACTCCCGTATTAGGAATATAAATTCTGTGTCGGAGCCGTGGACAAAAGCGAGTTACAAATATTTATTTCAGTTAATCATAATATATTTTCATATGTTCGAAATCGGTATACCATTTTTATAATAATTAAGCAGTCACAAACTGTATTAGTTACTACAAACTATTGGACATAGATGCTTCTGGATATCATAACAACTTCGCTGATTAGATAAGTTTGGCCCAAATATTGGTAATCGTAGTCGAATGTTTTTGCTCTCGATATTTATTTTACTTTCAGTAAACACATTTCAACGGATAATTTTAAACGAATAATTGGAAAATTATTTTTACCTTATAATTACCATACTTTTGTACCATATTTTTGTTTTGTTTCATTAGATCCGCAGTTAAACGAAAATAGTAAAAAAATCTGGTATAGAAAGGTACTTGATTTATATAGAACTTACTAGACTATAGTACTTTAGTAAAGATTTAATTTTTGTTTATACGCTACAACTCGTGGTTATGATGATTGAAACGAACTTTAATAAACAAATCGAAATCGTTACATCTGTTTTATAACTAGGATACAGACCGCTATGTCTATCAACGTGTCTTCATGGACCATAGTTATAATCTATCAGAATTTAAAATTGCTTACTTATCATTTAAATGAATAAAAATTATCATGGAATGAATAAAATGAAATTTAAAGAAAATTATTCGTTTCAATGATAATCATTTCAATAATATATGTTAGAGATAAGCACATACACAATTAAAGGTTAAAAATTAAGCTGTAACAATGAGAAAAATAAAAGCGAAAAATATAAAATAAAGAAATGAAGGAAATGAATGAATGAAATGAAATGAAAAACATGAAAAAAATACTAAAATGAGAAACATACGTCAACTTACATTATATACCCACTAAGTATTTAAGAAATTAAATCAATTCAACTTTGAACTTTTTATCTTCCATGCATAGTTTTTTTTTGAGTAATAGGTTCAAACATAAAGCTATTGTCCAATGAATATTTACGTAACGGTGTGACGCACAGCCACTTACAAACGGTGACGGGAAGTAAAGCCCACTCCACACGGCCGGTGTCACGGGCAGATTATTTATTGCCATTATTTATCTACGTAACGCCGACTCAAATGTTCGAATTGAGTGCGACTCGTGTGTGTAAACCGCCTAACTTTATGTATGAAATTGGGTTTGTGTATTTTTTATATGCGAAGTTCATAAAAATTGAACTCGACCGAATAAAAGATTCAATGGAATAATTTAGGCCCGAAATCTTTTGTTATTCAAACATAAATGAAGTTTACTGACCTTTTATAGTGCTTATATGGTGCAGGTTCGGTTCCCCATTGATGAGTCTGAAATAAAACGAAAAATAATTACAACTCTTTATTGCGAATGATTTGAAGAAAGTGAGTGGCAGCGGTTGCATGCGGATTGCCCAGCACCGGGATAGTTGGCGGTCCTCCGTTCAGTAGAGGTCGGAAATTGGTTGATACATATGTTAAGGTGCGTGGGAAAATCAGGCTTCGGCATGCATAGGCCGGTTTGACTGGAGTGATACCACGGCCTCATAGAAAATCTTTGTAAAACAGCGCCTGCGCTATGTTTCACCCAGTGAGTGAAGACACCGGAGGCCCATACCCTCCCATCCTCTAAAGGCCGGCAACGCACTTGTGACGCCTCTAGTGTTGCGCCGGTAATCTAATCTCAATCTCAATTTAGCTGTCTTAGTACAAGCACTTCTTAGTTTAAAGCAACATGGTGCTTTATATAAGATTCTCCAAGAATTTATTTTAAGTAGGCAAAGATAATCGAGTAAAATCCATTGTTACGTATTTCAAGGAAATCAATATTTAAGAGTTAACAAATATGTTATATTAATGGTTGTCATATAATTATTGAAAAGCCACCGCTTTTTCTCATCACACATAACATGGATAGTTTGTAACTGTGGTGGCTGGCACACACAAAATACAAACCAAAACCATTGGTTTTAGCAAGACATTCCCGAGAGACAGAAACGAAATAAAAAAGCTTTTTCAGAAACAAGTTTACGGTTCCCACTTAAATTGTAGATGTCAGTAGAAAAAAAAAGTTTGTGGAATGTATATTGCCCGGCAAAGCCAAATGGAAAGGCAATATTTTGACAGTCTGCTTATGTTTGTAGGTGATAAAGTAGTGAGTAAATTATTAAATGCAATGTAATAAATGAGGTTTTCTTTTATGGAATAGAGGCGAACAAAACCCAATGACACACGCAAAACCTGAGGCGTTGCAAGTGCGTTTCCGGTTTTTGGGGATGGGGAAAGGGTTGGTTTATGGGCTTCGGATACCCTCACTCACTCGGCGAAACACGGAGCTAGCGCAGTTTCACACTGGTTTTCTGTAAGGCCATGGTATCACTTCTGTCGAGACGGCCTATTCTATCCGAAGCGTGGCATTCCCACGATTAAAGGAGGTCAATAAATTTGTTATAACGGCCCAGGTGACATACACTTTATCAAAAGCGTTTACGTAGTTAGGTTGCAGTTGTAGCGACTTCAACATACTGCTGCAACAAAAACATATGACAAAAGCCATCTACCGAAGAAACACGGAACTACGGAGTAACATAGTATATGAAGAAACTACCAATCCTGAATCGCGCAATAAAAGTTCTCGCGCCGATTAACATATATACGACAACCCATCATCCGTGGGGCAGTGGCCCGCCAGGCATGATCACCTCGCCTTGTTGGAGGATCCTCCCTTACTGTTGGAGAGACGTGACACCCGTTCCTCCACCCAGTTTTTATAAACTTTTTCTTTTTTCAGTTTTTATAAATATTTAATACTTAGTTACTGTTCTTCGTCATGCTTAACTTTGGGAAATTTTGGTTGAATTGATAGGAAATGAGGAACATATGTGACGAGACAACTATATTAAAATAACCGTATTTGACGTAAGATGTGTATTGTGTCAAAGGTGGACTCAATCGGCGCAGAACTTTTTAGTTTTGAAGCATTCAGACACACATTTTCATCCACACGAGTTAACATATTTGAAATGTCTGCTTGTATTTCCAAATTAACAACTTTTCACTCAATGTGTATGAAAATATATACCTTTATCAATAATTAACTAGTCTGTTCCGGCTTATTTCTTGAACGACTGAACTAAGTTTGACGAAATTTCCTTGGTAGACAGTTGATACCGTAAAGAGTAAGCTAGGCTATCTTTATTTAAGGAAATATAGGAATACGTGACAGTAAAATAATAACCAATGAAATAGTGAAAAACATCGGAATGAGTTACAATACTAACTTTTTTAAAAGATGTATTTCATGCTTTTATATAAAACATTCCGCTCTTTATTAAGATGATTAAATATATGATAAGATTATGATTGCAATTAAGATGATATCTCAGAAGTTTTACGACAAAGTTGTATTAGTTTCGGTATAGAACTTTTCAAATTATCTCATACCGTTGTAACGAAAGAGATTAAGTGCGTAAAAGATAATATATAAACAAATAATTATAAGACACTAACTAATACAAGTGTCACTTGTATATTTTCTGCATCTCTTTATTAGATAGTTTACATCTGATTTTGAAAACATAAAATTTTTGCACAAAATATATTTCGTTTCAAGGTGACTTATCACAGCCTCTTTCTTTTAGCTCTTCTACTGTTAATGGATGAATTTACCTTAATTATAACAGCCTAATGTAACAGGATTGGTGGCAAACAATATTTTAATTGGTAATGAATACACCACCCATTAAAAAATGTTTTTCCCGCTACTGAGATGTTAATTATTGCTACTGGAACTGCAATCATATAAAAAATGTGTTTTTGGTTGGAGGTAGTCACTTGCGATTAGGTGACCCATCTTCTCATTTGTCCGTAATTCCATAGACAATAAAGATATCTAAAGTTCTTTTCGGTACCTCTAGTTTTCTTGTGATTAATTTCGTTACAGATTATTTTTTTCCTGGGACTTCGGAGTATTATAACTCGGTGTGTTTATAAGCAGCTGATGATCCTGGTGCACAGAAGTTTTAGTGATTGGCGTGTGAGTGGTATTTGTTCCCACAAAAAAAGATCGATTGTGATTCATGATCTTTGATCACTCTTTATGTCACTATAGTATCAAGTCAAACTTAGACACATTCAACTTAAGATGCCCCGCGGGAGAGCCACGCTTCGACATGAAAGGACCGGTTCGATCGGAGTGTATCATTATCTTACTGAAAACCGGTGCGAAACAGCATTTGCGTTGTGTTTCACCGAGTGACTAAGAAAACCCGAGGCCTATACCCCGTCAAAAGCCGGCAACGTAATTGTGATACCTCTGGTGTTGCAGTTGTCCATGGGCGTCGGTAATCGCTTACCGTCAAGCGTCTGCTGGTTTGCCCTTATTCAAAAAAAAAAACAATAAAGATCACTCGTGAACAACATCTACATAATGAAAGTCAAAATGAATAAATAGTTTCCCATCATATGGTTGATATGTAATAATACCGATGAACATGACATGAAATATGTAGTTTTTGCTATATTTGACAAAGGAGAAGCCGATGAAAATGAAATGTCAAAGCTCATACCCTCTCACCCGATTGCACACGGTACAGTCAAATGCATAAATATGGATATTGTTGGAGTTGCGAAATTCTAGACGTATTAGTTTATTGATTTCTGGGGCGTGAAGGTTTATGTAAATGGGTATCGGTCGGTTTCACGATATTTTTGAAATAGAATTTGATTTTGATTGAAACCTGCTGTCCTGTAATATTTCTGATAAATATTTTGAATTTTACTTACAACTGGTGAAGTTCCAGGTTTGATCTTATGTTTCTTGGCAGTTATCACTCAATTATTGTCTATATATTAATACAATGTATAAGTAAGAATAGTATGTGAAGGGTTTATATACGTGAAAATATATTTAGTGTGCTTTTAGTAATGTTTTATTTACATATTTTTAAGCCAGTTTTAACACGTTTTGACTCAATAATTAACATGTAGAAAACTCCTTAAGTTTTAATTTCATAAACAATAAGTGTAAATAAATAATCAGACTATCGATATTTGGACATAAGTGTCAACATTCTAGAATTAAACTCACTAGCACTTATTACACTATTTTATTAAGGTTAATGGCTATATCCTATCGCCATTTACCTTTGATAATGCCACAAGGCGAAACCGGTCAGGTGTAAACATAAATAAATAAAATAGTAAAATAAGTGCAAGTTAGTTTAATTCTAAAATGTATTACAACAAGTTCCATCAAGTGCTGACAATCGAGTGTATAAATGACTAATGCCGAAATATTGATAGTAGTCTGATGACTAGTAATAAACAAAACTTAAATCATTTATTTGTTCTTATTCAAATTCAAATTCAAATCATTTATTCAATTAACACACCAAGTGAAATTTATGAAAGTTAAATTGAGGCTACAGATAAAAATCATAGATCGACACAAACAGACGCCAGATGTACTCAATTGTCATGGCGAATTAGGTGAAAACACCAAAATTCACTGCCTGCCTGTGTCGATCCATAACTTCCAGTTTCCAAAATGCGTAAGGCCTTATGAGGAGAATACTGGCAAAGAAACTCATGACCACTCTTTCTAAAAGTCAGATTTTTAGGTACAGTAGTATTAGTATTACATGAATGGTTAACTGTGTGCAAGCTGTTACCATCTGAATTTCGTTACATTAAAATGCTTCAAAAGCTAACGTACCAACAAAAAAAAACAAAAAACACTCAGTGATACCATTAAAGGTCTGAACCTAAACATAGAAATCATTCAAAGTGCACATCTACTTACATTCAGTTGCAAAATCTACTGTTAAAAATAATTCGTGACTGGATTAAGAGGCTAAAGTTGCAGTTGAATGAACTAAATTAATAGTATTGGCTAAAGCATCGCTGACTAGGCCGATCAGTCACCCCAAGCAGCACCCATTCACGATTATGACGCATGGACCATCCACCGTATCTCTCGCAATATCAGAGGGAAAGAAACGACCCGCCCCACGACGACACCGCAAGCAATGACATTTTAGTGAACAAGACAAACTATAGTCGAGATACTGATAAAAATCACTACTAATTAAACTACCTTAATAATTGTTATGCATTACTTTGAACTAAGATAAAATTAATTTCGGTCGCTTATAACTATCTAGCAAAACCAATTACCTTACCACTATAATTTTGTCTACTGTACAAAAGAATAATAAAAACAAGTTATGAAATGCCATTCACGGTGCTGAAAGGACAAATTATGAATCCCCGACCACCACTAGAGGGCGCCACTAGACTCGGTGCCTTGAATAATTCATAATTCAGTGCATCCTCAGCTTTATTCAAGCAACATGGCGAGACGAACTCCACGAGAAGCCGGCGTATGTAAGGAATGAAAAATAAATGTTATATTTTTAGCTTTTGATATTTAACTGCAATATTTTTATATACAAAGCTATATTTTATAAGGTAAAAAAATTAAAAATGTATAAGCGACTTAAGATTCTGATGATTTGATATTATATTATATTTTGATTTTATAGTACGTGGGCAAACGATTATGAACTCTGGTGTTCTGGCCAAGCTACTTCTGATTTATCGTTTCCTTTTTCTGTTTCAAGATTTCTTTAATTATTGATAATTTATCCTTTTAAGAGTAAGATCACTTATAAGAGGTTTATTTTCTATTTTTTTTATCTGAAGCATACCCCAGAAAAGAATTAGTCTGTCAGTCTATCAAAACATTTTGCTGTGTCGGAGTCGAATCGACTAAAAACCCTACACCGACTCGAGTTTACTACTCAAGTCGGTGTGCGTTTCGAGGATCCAGGGTTGTCAAGTGCACTCTTGAAAGGAGATCCCTAGAACCCGGACGTAACCCTGGAACCGCGAAATACGTGAACTTGAACCTAGTGGCAGAAATTGAAATTAACACCAAATCTTTTTGACTGGCCATGAAATTGAGTATTTTAATGGTAAAGCAAACCCAGCAATGTGATCGAAGTGAACTATCGGTTGATGTTGTGCGATTGAGAAAAAATCCGTGGCATTTAGCGTAAGAAAAATTCACAAGTCAAAAATCTAAAAAATCCGATGAAAATCCGGTAAAGGAACAATGCAGAACTTTAAACATGGCTATTTTGCGTAAATCACTAATCAACTAAAACAATCAAAGTACGAAACTGTAAATCGCTTAAGACACTGAAAGCAATATTTCCGTTATTAAATTTAATTAAATAAATTTCCCTCCAAAAATAATCCGATAGAAATCCTGAGGTATCCATTTTGCTGGCGTCAATATGAACCGAGGGCTTCTGGTTCAACGGAGCGGAATCCCCTGGACGTATCGCTTTTTATATGAAACGAAATGTTTGTGATTTTTCAGCATGACAGTTTTACGAAGCTTTGAATTATAATATGTGTTGGTGAGAGCATTAATATAGAAATGCTGCAAAGTTATAGCGTCAACCCATGACTCCACCTGTGAGTAAAAATCACAATAAAAAGAATGGTTTCCTCTAAATTCGGTTTTACTTGATATTACGGACGGACGATAATTTTACGTAATAACATAATTAAAACTCTTTAATGAGAAAATATACGTCACAAGCCGAACGTTTAGGCCAATTGTGCCCCTCTGGTTCCGCATTTTCGCTGGCACGCCCGGCTCAGGCGGAACTGATTATATATGACTGGCTTCATTGGGCCTCCAGTCTCTCTTTCACACACACACATATGCACATATTTTAAACAAATTAAAAACGCGCAATAAATACGTAGGTATTTAATCGAATGGAACAAACATATTATATCGTTTTCACATTTACACAGTATTCCAAACCAAGTGTCGTTAGTTTGTTCCCATTCAATTCGAGCCAACAACTCCGTAAATTAGATACTTGCCTACCTATCTAGCTGGCCAGCGAGCCATGGAACCATGACATGAGGGTAGATACAGATAATGTCTGTCGGTGAAATAAGGTTTCGAGTAAATTAATGTACGAATAAAAATATTTGAATTAATACTATTAACCTACTTTAATGGATAAAAGAGGAGATATGTGGAAGTTTTTCTGTTGTATGAAGTGTAATTTCCAATATATTTGTTTTTTATTTATGGTCTATAGAAGAGATAAAACGAGCAGAGGGGTCACCTAGATGGTAAATAAGAACCAGTGTTCATGAGCACCTAAAGGTTCCTTCACAAGTTGTGTGTGTGTGCGCACTGCCTCCGGGCCTGTTGCCAGGCCTGCCGCTGGGCCTGCTGCTGGCATGATACGTGCAAGAGTCATACGCACGCGACCACCAATAACTGTTTCACATGAATGTGATTTCCCCAGAAGCAGAAGAAGAGTGTGCTTATTCAGTCAGTAAAAAGGATTAAATAAATTAATTAAGATTAGTTTCGATGTGGTTAGAATATCAATCCGGCTTATTTGCTATAACAGTTACGTAAAAAATGTGAATAGAAAGAAGAAGTGTGTGTATTTGCTAGTCAGTGAAATTCTCAACTCCGTCATAGTATCACTACTGTGAGCATGTAAACTGACGGACCATAGTCATATTTTTTTAAATACTAGGATTTTGTAGTAACCCGTTTTCGCTGATACGATGCCGTCTTCTATCGGCAAGTATTTTGCAGATAAATTTTACTAGGTGTGGTGCAGTAGACTAAAATCTCCTTTCTCAAGAGAGTCTCTCTCTCTCTGTTGATGTGTATTAAGTGTGATATAAAAATCTTTCGTATTTGTATGATTACGAGTGGGAAAAAAAATAACAATATGAGAAAATAACCTGTTCGAAACGTCGGGAAATAGAAGGTATTATAAACCTTTGAAAAAAATTTATCGCGCATAAGTCCTGCTATACAACAAAAACTAAACGTTATTACTCACATTGTTATTTTTTGCGAACAGTAATAAAAATATATTAACAATTAAATGAATTCACGCCACTTATTAACTTAACCGTGATTTAAACCATGTACCTTAAAAAAATATATTAGTGAAGTTTATTTTTACGGAACAATTTTATTTATTCAGTATTACAATTTAATATTATATGTAATACGGTAATGTTGACCCTGAATATTACACGTAAGCTATTGTGTGTAGTAAAAGTTTAATTTTAATGCTTTAACATTTAAGTATACCAGTACCTGGAAGACTGAGCTTCGGTCGATATTTTTTTCGACAGTTTTTCTAAAACTGAATCAATGTTCATCGTCCAATGATCGCCAATTTATCGCCCCAGAAACCCCCTGTATGCTAAACTTTATGAAAGTCGTTGGAGCAGTTTCTGAGATTCAGATTATATTTATATGTATGATCATAAAAAACATATATTTGTAAAAGATGAAACTGTATATATATATATATGTATGACTGTAGTCATACATATATATATATATATATACAGTCTCACCTGCCGTCTAGTTCTAAACTTAACGTCGCCTGTACTACTGACAACTTTTCATCAGTTCATGTTACGTTCATTTGTTTTGAGTGGGCACCAAATTCGAAACCTGCTAGGATCACTAACCACTAGAACTGTTCATTCTATCCGGTCAGTTTAGTAAAAACATTTATTTTATTACAAGGTTACAGTTGTATGTTTTAAGTTTATAACTATACACTCGATGGGCATAAAAAACGAGAAAATCGGACATAAGTGCAAACTGCGGTAGGTGTGTAGGCAAAGTAATTGGGCCACTGAATTTTTGTGACGTTAGGTTACTAAAACAGCGTATTTGTTATTATTTTATAGTTTGAGAATATATTTTAGGAGCATGGTATTGTTTCTGTCAGAAATACAAACAAAATGTTGTACAAAATTTTATTGCAGTAGTTTCTACGAGATTACACAGGTAAGCCGGATTAATTTTATAGTAGATGTTCTCTGATCGTCAGTTTTTAAATAATCTAGAGACGTGCCAACAAAAGCTAATTTTTACAAAGTTCCATAAAATAAACGAATGTTTAATATACAATGTGCTCGTACATATTTTCGCACCTTATTTATCCCGACCCTCAAGTTGGAGAACTTTGTTTACACAACAATGCATGCGCTATAACAAGAAAAGTTTTAATAGACTGGTCTGGGCCGACGTCATTATGTGGCACATCTATTGAAGGCCAACTTATGCCGTAGCCTTCAAAGTGTTTCGTAAAAGTTTTAGAAGCGTTTAAAATTACAAACGATTTTTTTGTTGTTGTTTAATGATGCTTAAAATGACAGGTGACAATGACAGTTAAAAAAAAACAAAACCGTACTTTGTAAATCTTAAAATACACTAAAATACCGTCGTAAGCCGTCGATATTATAGCCTATTTTCTATGAGTAGGCTTAATATGCTTACTTTAAGTAATTAAAATAGCTGAGTAAATTATCATTTCTATTAGCTCGTATATTGGTGCATTGGCTATTTATTTCTGTAGTAAGTAGGTATTCATAAAAATGACATATTGTTTGCAGTTATGTTGAAACAGCTCTGAGGACGAGGTGACCAGAAGAATCCAGTTAGGTTGAGCAGCGTTTGGAAAACTTCGTCGGATCTTCTCATCGTCGATCCCACAGTGCCTAAAGACGAAAGTCTTCAATGCGTGCGTCCTATCCGTAATGACATACGTAGCCGAAACGTTGACACTTACGGTTCATCATCATCATCATCATCATCATCATCAACCTATCGCATTCCACTTCTGGATATAGGCCTCTCCAATTTCACGTCACTTAGTTCGATCTATGGCTTCTCACATCCAGCTCCTGCCAGCCGTCCCGCGCAAATCATCGCTCCGCCTGGCCTGTGGACATCCTACACTACGTTATCTAGTTACGAAGTTACGAAGCAACCATCAATTATCTAGTTCAATAGTTGAATAAATATTCAATTTGAGTTGATATTGGCAATAAGAGCAGAATAATGGATCATGTTACTGTCTCTTCTTATAATATCACTGCTACAGATTGCCGGTAAAACAAAATATTTAACACACTCTATTATGATATTATATTCAGTGAACATGTGATTATAAACATAATAAGTTGACACCATTAGCTTCATGTTTCTCACCGTAAAGGTATGACTTCCTTGAAACGTCTCATCATACCTCGTTAGCATGTAATCTGATAGATTGCAACAGTTCCATTTTCTTTAGGAGGTAATTAGGTGGAAAAAATATTTTCCTTAATTATTTTGAACTGTGCCCGTACGTACGTATGTACTTTAAACAACATGGTATGATAATAGTTTTTTTCATACTGATTCTACAATGACACATTGGTAACTGAATTTTAGAATCAATACACCATTTATAGAATCGCTCGCTTATGAAGGTAGGAACTCTCATGCAAGGTTTTTTTTTCTTTATTTAGGGAGCTTTAGTCCCTAGGGACTACGCTACTCCATTAGATCCACAACATTTATAAAACAATTGTTAAATCTAGTCTATATCTATACAATACTATAATGTCATGAAAAATACATATACGTCGCTTCATACCAACAAGAATTACTTTAACAGCTCTTTTACCGTCACCGAAAGGGAAACAGCTAAGCAATGTTGTCAAGTATTTTACAAAGTATCTTAAACCAAAGAAGGGGATGTATTCTAATAAAATTCTATGCTCTGGCTTATTTCTGTCATGTATAGAATTTTTAAATTCATAGATAAATGTTAAACATTACATTTTTCATCGGAACAGAAATAAAGCATTTATGATCAGCTTTTTCAACGTTCTATAAAATGCCCTTATTAATAATAAACATTTTTTTCAATTCTATTTTATACATTTATGTACATAAAACTTATAACTTTAAATGCTATTTGTAAAATCACTGTGATAAATTTTGTAACATTAAAGACGGCTGGCAGGAGCTGGATGCGAGAAGCCATAGATTGAACTAAGTGGCGCGAAATTGGAGAGGCCTATGTCCAGCAGTGGACTGCGATACGCTGATGATGATGATTTTAAAATTATTAACATCAAACATTAGCATGTAAGTGACGCGGACCCATTAGATTTTCTCTTACCCAACACTGCTCAACGCGGGCAAAGAAATTTTGTAACGTCAGCATGTCGGCGACACGGTGACGCAAACTTATAAGATTTTCTTCTTCCAAAAAGTACTAAATGCGGCTACAGAAGTTTTCAGTTCAAAAACTTTGTGTAATAACCAGCAGTAGACTATTAAACGCTTTTGATGGTGATGATGGTTCGGAGTAACTTCAACAATTTATAAGAGGAAAGGTAGTTACAGTTTGAAGCGGTTTTTCTAAAAATCTTCTGTTAAATAGATGCTCCGTAAAGAAAATTTAATCACATTTTCTGTAAAAGTCTACGCGTAGATATTAAAATAAACGTTCCTAAAATGTCGTGACAAGTCAAATACCTTATTCAAACATCGCTTTGAGTGTTTCATTACGTACATTTACTATTCCGTTTGGAGATAGATGGACTTATAAAATATGTAGTCCACTACCGGCTTTGATAAAATGTTGTTGAATCGTGTGGGATGGGTTTTTAAATAAATATTTAGTACGTGTAAAACATTGTGCTAAATGGGTTCTGAAAAATAAATTGGGAATATTGGCCAAAAACCTTTTATGGAATCAAACTTTAGATGTTTAAGTCGAGTTAAGAGGCATTATCCTTTTTCTATCATAACATTTTTATCATTTTTTGGGCTTAATGAGCTGAATCACAAACGGACAAGATTTCAATAAGTGAACGTCAAATTCATTTAAGTTTAGCACAATATGTAATATTCCAGAGGTTTCGGCTAACTGTTTGCCTAATATAAACCCCTCCTTTGAGAGTAATTTATTTTCCAAAAAGTAATAAGTAACATTAGCAAGAGTAAGAGATACAACAAGGACCATAAAATGTGGACATTAAACTGAAATTAGAGTAGCTCAAAGAGTATAGAAGGCATGTATCAAGGCTAATGATTACTTCAACTGATTGTTTTTAATAAATATTATCTGAATGAAGAATGTTGCTGTTTTTTTAGCATTGAAGGCAAACAGGCAGGTGGGTAAACTAATTTGAATTAAATATAGACATGGACAAACGCAGCTGATAAAATACTGTTGTTTTGCTGCGTTTCAACCTTACCTCATTGAGTTAACGATCATGGAAATATTTATATTTTTTTAATGTTTCTATCATTTTTATGTGCCAAATAAATATTTTTTTCTTTCTTTGTTGGAAGTATTAGTTTACACTGATTTTTTGTGAAGTCTTATCTTATGACAAATGAGCCGGCTTATTTATGGCAAAATATAGCTTTCCTACATGACTTCTAGATCTGTATTTTGCATCACAATTAAAATTATCCATGATCTAGTTTTTTTTTCTAGGCTTCATCATCGTGTATCGATATTAAGGTTCCTGTGTTCACTTACAATAGTGATTGACAGCCGGAGGTAAGACAAAACATGTTCATAAATCATGGATAACGATACTAGCCTTCTGAAGGTTGCTGTGTCATTGATGTAAATGATCTTTTTGAGAGGTTAGTTATAAAGGTTTGTTGTTTGTTATCTCTTGAAAGGTTATTTTGTGAGTTTTAAATATATATCTCTGCTTTTATGAAATGTTAAAATCGTTTCTGAACTCTTTTTAAAATTTCTAAAAAATCTGCTTCGATTGTCCACGAATTTGAACACAATTTACTGTTAAGATTTAAAACAACAAATCGTGTCCATGCGTACACATGCTTGCAATGCAAAATTGGTTATAATATTTTTTGTAACCTTATAGAAAGCTGAGGCAAGGTACTGCTCGTTTACCATAATGTCTGCTTATTTTATGTTATTATTCGTTTACGTTTTGTTTTATTTCATAATTTTTATTATTCGAATTTAAATTGAATACAAAATTTCAACCTTGATAAAAATGCTTTAAAATCAGTTGAAAAATTTTAATAAATAAAATCTATTACAATCGGATGGATAATGTTAAAATATGGAATAGAAGAGAATATTTTTAATAGCTTTCTTTATTTTTTTGAAACTGTTGAAACTAATATTCAGGTTGATCATAAAGTCCTTGTGGGACACCTAACTTTTTTTTGCAATTATTAAATTAATAAGAACTAATTATATATTCCCTCTTGAATTTTCATTAGTATAAAATGTAAATAAAAAAATAGTCACGATCCCGGATAAAAGGCCTTATATACTAACAAGTAAACCACTTCCAAATTTCCAATTTCCAAAATCCTGTATGGGTTTATTTTTACACATTTAAAAATACGATTGAAAGTTTAAAGAACACAAATAACTATATACAGTTGTGTGAAAGAATCCAACTACCACCAAAAAGATTATTTTGCAAATGAAATCGTCAGGGACGTGTACACAGCAATTTTCAGCTCCGTTGGACCGAATAATGTTATTTATCTACTCAAATGACAGCATCCGATATAAATAAGTAAAATTATTTTCACTGTGATACGTTTAGCAGCTTGTGCAAACATTTAGATGGAATATTAAATTTAGCCATTATGTTACCTGTTCATTTAGAATAAATTGAAACAGTAATCAGGTCAAATTGAATACATGGTTTTTTTTTGGTAAGAAAGTTTGGAGTAATAAAATTATCGTCTAATATTCCATGTTGGAGAGTTAGTATTGGATGCAAGTATTATAAACCGAATTGAAGCATTCATTTATGTATATACTCTTTTTTATTTTTTTTTCTTTTTTGAAAAGACAACTCCCGCATTAGGAATATACATTCCTGTGTCGCGGAGATCTTTACAAACATACATGAAACGAATACAAAGTATACCCAGACTTAGAACAACACTTTATGGATCACACAAAGTGTTGTCCTATGTAGGATTTGAACCCAAAACAACTGCCGCAGTAGGAAGTGGTATAGTGACCACTGAAACCACTAGGCCAACCGGCGGACCTAGTGTCTACTTCTGTAACACATTCACACTTATATCAGTCTTCTCAATAAAAAAATATGCATAGGAAAGCCCCTTACCTGCCATCAGAATTCCCTATATTTAAATAGCTCAAGGGGAATTCCAATCGATCTTGTTGACAAAAACACAGTCACGGTCTTACATAAGCCCTGACAGACATTTAGCCAACTAGTCTGATAAAATATGGATGTCTGTGTTGTCCTTCTAACTACCTCTTAAGTTAATTTATGAATATGTTTACAACTTATTTATTTATATATCTATTTCAGCAAGTAATGTATAACTCCCCGAGATTATGTTGTAAGAACATTATTTCAATATCGAGCGGATGAATATTGGCTCTATAAACTTCTTTTTGCTAAATGAGTTCCTGCTACTCTACTATATAGACTTAGCTTAATTAGAAAGATCGTGGAAGCGAGCAATACCACAGTCAGCTTAGTTGCCAACGTTATTAAGAATATTAGGTAAAGAAAATGTTCTTGCATCACGGTTCTTGAAATTTGTGTCTGTTTTATATAGACTTTGTAAAGTCATCTCTAAATAATATTCATAGATGATATTTTTCTTATTGCTGAAAAAATACGTCTGCAGTAGGAATATATCCTGTAATTTTACACACATACGTGAACCGGATACAAAGAACACCGAAACAAGGTGTTAAGTGTTGTCTCATATGGGCATCAAAACCTCAACAATCAAGTGCCGACAAGAGAGTATAAATTAAAATATATTTGTGAAGAACAACAACATTTAAAAAAAATATCTTCTAATATCATCTTCATCTTTATTCAATCATGTCAAAATTACCATTATCTTGAAAATACCATAATAATAAACTGAGATATATTACAATAGTTTCATATCTTCGACTCTGAAAAGATTGAAAGCAAACAAAATCTGAGAGAAACTATCTGATAGTATAATGTTCAAGAAACACAATGTTTCGTGATAGTTTGTAAACAAAATATTCGTGAATTTACAATATTGAACGTAAAATAATGAGGGTATGTAAATTTAAATAAATATTAGGTTTTGAAACTTGGAAGTTCATTGGAAATATGTGAATTAGTTCAATAAATAATATACATTTATATTACATACCCCAATGCAGATATATCTGAGTAAGGCTTTTTCCTAGAAATCTACATCATACGTTGAACCCAAGATTCTTTATGTCCATGGTGCTTCCTTGTTTTGTCTTGCTAAGGAGGAAAGTAGTCTTATTTCCAACAACTCAAGTTGTCTTCTGATTAATTTCGTTACGGGTCCCAAGACAGTTTAATTTTTCCTGGTGCTTCCCGAGTGTTATAACTTGGCGTGTTCATGGGCCATTGCTTTTGATTCTGGTGTACAAAAGTTACAGTGGTGGGCGTATGGGCGGGATTAGTATAGGTCTACAAATTATAGTTAGCCAAATTTGAATGGTTAATACATTTTTGTGCATTTCTGAAGGGGTAAATGTGGGTGAAACACAAACTAAAAAATTAATGCCAAGCATAAAGAAAACAGAACAACTTACATAGGAGTGGAGATTATTTTCTTTTGCCCAAAGTGAAGGAACAAAACTACACGCAACGCCTTGGTCAATGTAGTAAACCTATTTTAAGTGTAATGCAATATCACTACAATTAAACAGTTTGCCAAATTAATATTAAAATAATGTTTGCCTGAGCTATTTGAGCCTGAACGATTTTCAAGATTTGTCTGTTTTGGATCTCCAGTATATCGTTAATATATAACCTTAAAATAATGTTGACCATTGTGATAAAAATATCATCCATTCACTATTATTGTGAATTCGAAAGAAACTTTTTTGTCAACAAACATTTTATATTGATGCCAATGCTTTTGTTGACAGCACTAAACCAACATGTCACTAAAATAAAATAAAAACACTAAATTTTATCAATTTTTACTTTAAGATTTTAGTCACTAAATTAGTCGGCATGTTTTATAGGACGCCTCATTTTAGTGTGAATGGCTGAATTTAGTCAATATTGGACATTTAGAACATTCAAAAGAAGAATAGCAAATAAAAAAGTTATGGGCTAAGTAGAGTAACTTCTACGTTTTTAGAATACATACCGTAATTGAGAAAAGTATATTATAGTTTTGTCATTTTAGTTGGCTTAGAGAGTTACGAACTACACAATTAGAACCATTATGTAACAAAACTTTGGCTTTTAAGTTTTTCGGTAAATACTGACTCTTGACCTCGCATTATGGACACGGTAAAAGTTTTTTGGCTACATCATTGTAATAAGTCAATCGTAAAGGCAAGAACTGTGTTATGTTTTGTACTCTATAATCATTAACTTAAAGTAGATTTTCCTTAAATAAAAGCGATGATAAAATATGTTTTCACAAATAAATCAATAAGTATTAAGACTGACAAATGCCAGACAGATTTGCGATAACTTTCAAGTAGCCACTGCAATTTGCTGTGAAGACGTTAGTTGCAATATGTATTTTACACAAAAATCAACTTTACTCCATATTCTCAAACTCCAATTTCATTTCAACCAAATATTTCACATGTTACCATAGAAAAATCAGTTTTAAATCCGTAAAGCTAAGGTTATGTTTTGCTTTTTGTTGAGTTGAAGACGTTTTCAGTACATCTGACAGGGATTTTGTTTCGAGATTTCGTTTCGTACACAAAAGGCGGAGAAATATTGCTGGCTAAATATGAGAAGACAGCTCTGTTGTTTGTTGCCTAAATATACGGCAACGTGGTCAGGGTTGCCAACGCTAGTATAACAAATGAGCAATATACTCTGGTAAATTCTAATTTTACTTTGATATTCATATTCCTTTGTGTACTTTGTATAAAAAGAGTTTTCAAAACAAAACCTACTGTTGACCAAGATCTTAGATTTTTGCTTGGAGGATATTTTTGTAGAAGTCTGGGTTTTGTTATATTTACGTGGGTAATTTATTAATACTAAAATTTTCTTAGTGATTATAGTCTATTGTATATTTCATTGTCTTATTATATTTAATAAGTAGTCTTAACTTAGTCAAGTTGTTTTTTTGTGCCAAAGTGAGTCTGCCTGATGGAAAGCATGCGCAGGATCTAAGAGTATTGATCTGAATCCAAGATCACCTTAGTTACTGCAATTGCAGACAATTACATATTGTGGGTCACCATACAGCAATGTTGCAAATGATATATGGTGACCCATACTATGTCACAACTAACAATTGTAAGAGAAATACGTTATCACAATAATTAAGAAACGTGGTCCAGAAAATATTAACAAATAATATACGAGAATAGAGGCATTAGGGTTTGTAGAAAAAGAATTAACAGCCCTCTTAGCCAGCTTGCAACCTGGCTAAGAGGGCTGTTAATTCATGGCATTTATAAACTTTTGTAGTATAACAAATCAAGACTTGGGTCTTTATTGCATTGTCTGTCTATAATTTAAAACGTGTAGTGCAAATGATCTTAATAATTATATTCACGGAAATTAACACGATCACTTATTCAAAGATATTACATACCTGTGACTGGCCGTGGTCACAGGCTAACTCAGCTTGTATATACAACCAGTGCAATCTTGTCGAAACGTCAGGCAAATCAGATGTATGTAATACCTTCAAATAAGTGATCGCGTTACTTCGCATGAAAATAATTATTATATCATGAAACAGGAAAGTTTAAACGTTAATAAATGATTTTAGCTTTTTTTTCTATTATTGACAAAACTTTATGGGCCTCCGGTACACTCATTCATTCGGTGAAACACAGCTCAATCGCTGTTTGAATTCTGTGAGATCATGGTATCACTCCGTTCGAACCGGCCAAGACAAAGCAATACTGCAATTAAGTTTGTTTTGTACCACAAAACAAACCTAATTGTTTAAATAACATAAAATAATAAACCTAATATATGATTTATGAATCTTACTTCCTTTAAATTTCATTGTAATGAATAAAAAATGACAACCCTATGTTAAGCAATGTACTCGTGGATATACATTTTGAAACAAACGCGAAGCGCCTAAGGTCGGATTTAGCGTGAAAGTGTAATTCATTTAGAAATGACAGCGAAGATTGTTTGACGTTTGACAAATAGTTACTGTCATAAATATGTTAGAAGAAGATTATTAAAAAGTTACTTGTGACAAATATTACAAGGCAAATTTAGATTTTTCTCAACACCATCTTTATTCAAGGTTTTGATCCAGAATCATATCAAAATAAGCATATCATGAAAATACCATTTAAGCAATAGTGACTATATCAAATCAATTTTATCATGGGAGAGCCACGCTTCGAAAGGAATGGGCTGACTTGACCGGAGAGAGAAAACTGGTGTGAAACAGCGCTTGTGCTGTTTCACAAATAAGTGAGAATTCTTGCCGTGAAAAGCCTATCCCGTCTCAGGCGCGGAGTGGCACACCGTGTGCCTTCAGTCGGTTCGATTCCGACACACCGCCCTGCCAAAAACCTCGGTGGGGTGAAGGCCCGAGAGGGTCTACGATGCTATCAACAAAGATACATAGGCACCAAATTTTATAACACTCGGCTTTTTGACGAAGGGTCTAAAAAGAGATTAGTTACGAGTTCAATAAAATAAATTCAGGTAAATAATTGTTTTATTTGTTAAGTTCTTTGTCGTCCAAATTCCCCATATATAACGTGCCTTTAATTTTATTCATTGCCGACATAAAATTGCAGTGTATAAGCAAAAATATTTAATTCAATAACTTTACACTTGAAATGTAGACAAACAATTTCCAAGATGCATTTAGTAAACCCCTTTTCCAAAGACCTTAGACTACATACATAATCTGTGTTTGTACTTATAAAAAGACGGGTTAAGATGGCGGCCATTCATCACGGTGGCATTCAGCTACAGGATGTGATACATTGGGTGTCAACCGTTATGACACCGCCTTTATATCATGCCTTAGCTTGTGTTCTTAAAGGATGTTGTAAGGAACTGAGATCGAAACACACCAGTTAGAGAGCTTTTAGCGAATTATTTTAGTTAAATATATTCAGACATTTTAACACAAAGCACCATCTAGTCCCAAACTAAGCAGAGCTTGTACTATGGGTAATAGACAACTGATATAAAAAATACTCATATACTTTTTGTTTTGTAAATACATACATACATATTATACATAGAAAACACCCGAACTCCGTAACAAATATTTGCAGATCATACAAGCATTTGGTCCGACTCAGGAATCTAACCCGAGACTTCTTGCACAGCAGTCGAATTCGCTACCACTGTGCCACAGAGGCAGTCTAAAAGGATAGTCATTTTTCTATTAACATTCTTACATATACTAACTTACCCTTTTTTCACATTCTTAACATGTGTTTTTGTGTATTAAGTCTGTGAAGCTTCAAAACTAAGGAGGATTTTTCTGTCACCGACTCATTTTTTTGGATTTATAAAAATAAAATACTGGAAGATAAATGAGAAGAAGAAACATTTCATGGTAATGGACAATCTCCACCTACAGACTTCTCAAACTCAAGATTCAGAAATGCGCTGCTGATCGTTTTGTAACAGGTTCTAAATGAAGAAGAGACATCTTTGGGCATAAATGTCCAAAATCAATCGATTCGAACCCAGAAAATTAAGCTGTGCCCTCTTAAAAATGGATATATACCAATGGTCGAAATTATTTAATAGAAACCTGTAACCACTTGCTTGCTTATAATTCACCCTGAATTATTTGAAAGGTTGGGTGGACTCAGTTTGAATTGTTTTCAATTTCATAATGGTATTGATATTCTGCAACTAATATTTAAACGTTTTTAACTGAATCTAAAACGTTTATATGCCCCAAAAACCCCATAACTTCACTTATTTACTTTGACATTTATCGTTAAATTACACAGATATGAGGGGTCTAAACAAAAATATGTCTACAGGGAAATTAAGATGTTATCTTGTAATGTTTCGCGTAAAACTAGCGCTGCATAAAATATGATACGGTCTCTTTGTATTCTTCAAAAATATTCTGGGGAAGTATCCATGTATTTTATGTTTATTGCACTACAGAAGACGTCTTATTAAAGTTTTGGTAGTTTCGATAGCGTTTTTTGGTAGGTTTGAAACATAGAACGTGCATTGAATGGAGGGAAGCATATAGCATCTTTTCAATGTACAAAATGTCTTTAATTTTTCCGGGGGAAATCTTTATAAAAAACACGTTTTAGACCGTCATTCAAACAGAACCGCATGTCACTACGAACGTACGCATAAGTATAAAAAATAAATATTGTCAATTTCACGCACACATATACATTCTGTGTCATAATAGTGTAACGCATGGGCCGTACTTTGACAGAGAGAACACATGCGTATGGCTTTCTACTATGTTGATCTATGTTATCAAATGATGAGATTTTTTTGGTCAACTGCGAAAGAAGGAGGGTTATGTTTTTCAAGTGTATGTATGTTAGTTTATTTCTTTGGCACGCCCTAGAGCCTAAGCGGTTTGTCGTATTTTTATGTAAGTGAGTCTATAGATTCGTCTTAGTCGTGAGAGTGACACTGGGTACATCTAATTTTCAAAATTAAAAAAAATCTAAATTATAGATTTTCCGAGCCAAAAAATTAACTTCTAAAAAATGATTTCAAAACACGTCGAGAGTGGTATCAAAATAAAGAATTTTTAAGGGGGATTACGAATATATATTTAACTTATACATTTTATATATGATATTGACGCAGTTGGGTTTTATTTTTTTATAATTTATTATTTGTTTACGTATGGCCCTGTCCAAATGAATCCATTCTACCGGATGGAAAACATAAGCATAATGCAGCATGATGACCCTCACCATATTAGCCTAGTGATGCTTCTGTATCAAAGGGGTTCCAGTCTCGCACTCACCAACGAAATACGACAGCACTACAGCACGACAAACTAACGATACTCATAATTAGTACTAATTAAAGTGTGCGTTTACTTTTGCGCCTCCCACGCCATCTTGAAACGAAGGAAGAATAATATTAGTGCTAACCGCTGTCGCAGTTTTGCCAGGTAAATGTAAGGCAGCGTGGCCATAGACAAACGAAGCGTCAACAGTTTTTCTTTATAGAGGTTATTCCTCAAGAAACGATTTCGTATTTAGAAAATTTCATTATATATATCCACACGTCCCCACGCTGGCCAAGTGCGGGTTGGGGACTGGCAAGAATACGTTGTGGCTACGTACGGCTACGTAATCTTGCCGTTGGATGTTTTTTAAGCCGCCCGAAGGCCTCCAACTAAGCTTCATGACTGTTATCGTATGATAACAACCGGGACCGACTGCTTAAAGTGACCTCCAAAGCACGGAGACGCTCATGGTAACATGCCACCAGCAGTCACCCATCTAGGTACTAACCGCGCCATCGTTGCTTGCTCTCGCTGATTGTTCGCTGGATTAATAATAATACCGATTATGTATAAAATTATAACATTGTCACCAGAACTAAAGGTATATTCCTAATTTCAGGTCGAAGGAAATCGGGAAGGGGTTCCAATATAATTTGTAAGATTTTATTACAGATAAACATCGGGACAGGTGAAACTAAAATGAAATCTTGTAAAAATCAATGTAAATACGCTTAAATTAACAGTAATTTTATTCCATATATTAAATTCAAGGTAAGCTTTTCAAATGAACCATTAAACACCTCTTATAACACTCTCAATTTCCTTACAAGAAATAAACATTACGTTATTAAAATATTAATAAGATATTAAAGCTTTTCTTTCTGAAATAATGAAGATTTTCATTCGATTTTCTCACCTCTCAGAAGGCAACTTCTAAACAAATTATAAATATAACTGAAGAAAAATTGAGATGGTTTAAAATTCAGGAGCTACTTACGACGCTGAATATTTCAGTGTGTACTCAGGGAGGCGAACACCTGTCGTAAACTTAGGAACAAAAATTGCTACTGAAAAGCACAAGCTCTTAGTTGTATCAGTTATATAGACAGGAATTTACTTTTCAAGTTACAAGGTAAGAGCAAAACTCGACCAGACAGGCACTTTGAAGCTAATTTTGAGGAGAATTTAAAGAGTGAAATGGGTATTGACTTTTTAAAATATAAGAACACAAAAAATGCTGATTTAAAGTTAGAGCGCTTTGTACATTAAAAACATACTACAGCGCCATCTATTATAGATACTGCGATCTATAGAGTTAGGAAGTATGGAGTAACTACTAATCCTGAATCGTGATATAGAAGTTGTCGAGACATTAATATATATACAACTTCCTAACATCAACATGCATGATCACCTCGCCTTGTCGAAGGATTGTTCTTTCGTGTTGGACGTGTCACCCGTATCCTTTGCATTTATGATGATCAGCAGCTTGGTTACTATAACATAGACTCTGTACCCTATATATACAATTATATTAGTTTAATATTACTTGATTTATAAAAATGCGTAAAAAACACCAAAGAAACACCCAGTAAACAATCAGTTAGAATAATCCACCGATGGTTATGACAACACAGCTCACAAAGAATTAGTTAGTGAAGCCCAAATGGGAGATTTAGGGTCCAAGAGTATAGGACTGGACGTAAAAAGTCGCAACATGTTTGTGGGTGGGAGGCGCTCATAGCCCAGTTGCATTTGGTGATTAGAAACAATCACCGAGGGTAAGTAATAACGGTGAGGTCTGTACCTGGATGTGGTGACTGCTGGTGGCATGTTACCATGAGCATCTCCGTGATTCGGAGGTCACGTTAAGCAGTCGGTCCCGGTTGTTATCATACGATAACAGTCGTGAAACTTAGTTGGAGGCCTTCGGGCGGCTTAAAAACATCCAACGGCAAGATAACGTAGCCACAACATTGTCTTGCCAGTCCCCAACCCGCACATGACCAGCGTGGGGACGTATGGCCTTAACCCTCTCCAGAGAGGAGACCCGAGCCCAGTAGTGTGTTGTTGATGATGTGTTTGTGGGTTTAGGCTTGCGGGTCTCCACGGACAAAGGGCAAATAACCATCAAGTGACTTATCTGCTCATTTGCTCTCTATACCATAAACTAAAGCTAATTAAAAAGCTACCTTCGATGTATAATACATTTCAAATGATATACTTTTAAGGAAAGGTTCATTCTTTAAATAAAAAAAAGTTTGAATATAAAAACAAAATTCTATAACGTGTTGCTAGAAGCTTCCAGCGCATCAAGGATGCGGGGTAAGATTTGCAATCAACCAAAGTGCTTTCTTTACGTGTAGTGTGTGTACGCTTATGAAAAAATCTTCAGATATTAAACTGTAACTCTATACTGTATCTTAAGCATTCCACATGCATTCTCAATAAAATATACATTCATATATCATATGACTTCAAAATTAATTATAAAAAAGATTTTTATGAATTCATATCAGTTGTCTAGTAACTGTTGGGCAGGCTACCTCGTTGGTCTAGCAGTTAATCGATTGATGTATGCGACGGCCGATCAAGAGATCTCGGGTTCAAAGCCCGGGTCGGGCCAATAGTATTATTGACTTTTCTGATTGTAGATTGTAATACTTAATAACAGTTCGGAGTTTGGAAATTGGAGTCTAAACCTCCGTGCCTCGGAGAGCATATAAAGCTGTCGGTCCTGCGCCTGATCTCTCCAAGATTGTGTCGGTTAACCATCCCATTGGTTTATGGGAGTGACGGAACTTAGAGTGCACCTGTGTTTGCGCATACATGTATGCACTATATAGCTCCTGTGTAGTTGGCTGATCTCCGTTGAGACTGGCCGTCCTGGCGGCTAGGAGAACATTTATTATAACACAAGCTTTAATTAGTTTGGAACAAGATGGCGTTGTGTTTCAGATGTCCGAAATATTTATTTATTTATTTAAAAAGACAAAAGATATATCTTAACATACATTTACTCTAACCTTCGGTTTTTAAACCAATTTTTTTGGTTTTGTATTCCGAATATTGTGTGGAAAACAAACAAATTTTATATCAAAGATATGTATGTCTAAAAAGGTTATTATTTTCATTTTATATATTTATATTAAGCAGTATTTAGTTGGCGTTTTGGTATCTTATGCTATTTGCTTAGAAGTGAGGACTATAAAGTCAATTATAGATCATAAAGCGACAGCAATATAAGGAGGTTAACCTGACAAATATCTTCAAACACTTTAAGTTCTTGTCTAGATAAAAGCAAAAAACAAAATAAAAGAACTTAGCGAAGTGCTACTCAACATTATACAAGTGATTAAAAAGGTTTCTCGCTGCTTCAATGTTTAGACACTAAGCCACTTAAATAAATCAAGCTGAATATTGGAATAGATGGAGTAAAAGTGCCAAGAATATTCTATCGTAACTGTAATGTGTATTTACTTTAAAATTTTACTTTAGTTTAAAACCCTGATGTTGAACTTATGGTAATTGCTCTAGAAAAGTCCACGAGACTTTAGAAGAAGTGCCACTACCTCTATTCGTTGTAAAACACGACAATGAAATTGCGTGGAAAACAGCAATGAAAAGAGAAGAAAATCTAGAAAATCCTATTCCAATCTGTCTGGTTAGTACAATGACACAAACTAAATAAACTACTACTGGTTGATAGAGCAAGACATAATTTCTAAGGAGAGGCCTATGTACAACAAATGGTACTCTGAAAAGTATATCTTTACCATAATGTGGGTCACCATGCTGTATTGTCTGTATTCATAACGTATTTAGTCACCACCTCTTTTGGATTCTGCTCATAGTTTTCATCAAGTAGAGCACAGCCACTTAAGTAGGCTCATAAATAAAAGAAGAGAAGAAAAAGATCTCAATGTTGTGCTGCTATATCAAACAGTATCCCTAGTTAGAAAAAAAAATCTATTACAATTTTTCTCAGATTCTGCGACAGATTTCGACTTATGTGAAACAAGTCACGTTCTGCGGTTCAAAAGCTTATAAGTTATAAAATCATTATAGAAAAATAACAAGCACGTTTGGATTAAGATTATGATTTTGTATAATTCAGATACCTCCCTTGCCATAAAAAAAAATTGCGGAATCGAACTAAATTTGAGTTTTTATTCCACAATTTCCTTAAAAATAAACAGTGTCCGTTCATTTTGACACGAGTAGTGTGTTTTATAGACATTGTTACTTTAGCATGTTCTGTGACCAATGTAATATTTTTGAAGTCTGCCATTGTATTTTCCTGAGGTACAAAATAGTATTAAACGACAACAAAACAAAAGATTTTAAAACTATAAAATTTAAGCATCTAAAGTATCTTAAACTTTACAAACGGTTTAAGCTTGTGTAATGATATTCTCAGACTATTTTGCAATTCCAGTAGGAAAATGTGCTTTGAGGCAGACTATCTGAATAAAGCTTCAAGTGATTTTCAATAAGGACCGAGTCGCAGTCATCTGTTGTCGTTTTGTAATCGAAATATTGGATTCTAGACCTTCGTGACCTACATTTTGATTTCCACTATTCTATGAATGACGGTAGTCGTAAATACACGAAATTGAGGATTGAAGCTTCAGAATTATAGTTTATCCACGAATTCGACCTGATTTTGGATAACTTTCTCAAGAATCAAAATATCACCATGCCAAATTTAATGAGAATCAGTGCATTGGTTCAACCGTAAAAGCGTTACAAACAGAGAGTTTCTTTCGAATGTATAATATTAGGTATGGAGTCATTGAACTAACCTACAGCGTACTATAATGACCGAATGGATATTACATCTGCCTGTTTGCTTACTCTGTTTTAAAAATATTACCCTATATTTCAGTAGTGAATGGGTTTAAGAAAAGTTAAAGCATGTACAAGCCAAAACAAGCTCATATTATAGTATGAAAGCAGTAAACAATAGGCAAAAATAGTGAGAAAAATATCACTATGGACTATATAAAACATGTGAACAATAAAAGACAGGTTGTTTAAATTCATCATTCTCGACTACATTTTTGTTGGGTTTAAAACTAGCTAAGATTTCCAAAATCAACCGAGATATATATGTGTGATAAGTTACTTAAACTACTGCTGAAAAAAATTATTCAGATAGTTTTGGAATATATAAGGACAGTCCTTCAAAAACGATGGTGTTCCTACAGCGTCAGCGTGAGTGATAAATGCGTGACATTCTACGAGACATGAACTTTAATGTACACCTGTAACCCTCGCTAGTAGGCATCACTGCGGTTTGTTTATGTACATAAATAACACACGTACAATCACTAGGGTTTTTTTGCTGAGAAAAAGGCTTATTAACTTTTTCCACATAAATATTTAACATAGAATATTTTAAGATATCTGATACAAAGCACCATCTAGTCTCGAATTAAGAAGAGCTTGCACTATAGGTACTAGTCAACTGGTATAAATACATATTTCCTTTTTTTGTAAATACATACGTGATATATACAGAAAACACAAACTCTGAAACAAATATTTACAGATTATTTAAACATTTGGTTTGACCTATCTGATTTAAAACATACATCACTAAAATATAATCATGTTTCGTTTAAAAAATGTAATTTCGTGTAAAATATATCTGAAATGTTGAACGGCCTTGACAAAAATAATTATTTTGATCCGTACATTCGAACAGCGAAATATCTCATATCATATTATATTCTCTTCGTTGAAACTCGTCATATTGCAGTGCTGACGCTTTAATTTAAAATATGTTTACGTGTTGTACCAGTTGTTGCTGGCAGGAGCTGGATGCGAGAAGCCATAGATCGAACTAAGTGGCGTGAAATTGGAGAGGCCTATGTCCAGCAGTGGACTGCGATAGGCTGATGATGATGACGTGTTGTACCTAGGAGATCTTTCATAAAGTTGCACTGATACATTTATTACTGTAGGTTCATAACCTTTGATGAAATGAAAAAAGTTATTTGGACCAACGTTTTTATGATTCGTCTATTTTCAAGATACCTCAGCTTTTACTAAACTTCATAATAAAACTATAATACAAGTTAATAATGACACTAGCTTACACTAATTAATTGAATGCAAAATAAAAAATGAAGTGATTTAAGTTCAAAAAAGGACTACTGACTGGATTAGAACGTATGAAGTCTCATATCCCATCGACTGCTGCGTTGGTATGACCGTTGTGGCATGATTACCCTTGGATTTTGTTCATGATTGCTATCAGCCAGATTAGATTCACTTTAGCAGGCTCATATATATAAAAATAATACACCTTTATCAGCTCGATAACTTTCAACAAATCTAAAAAATGTAAGCATTTGTAATGTAACTAACAAATCTAGCCTAACGCTGTATAATATAATCATGCTATTCTTAGATTTTACAGCACACATACTCTGCACATTTTAATTTGCTACAGAAACGAGCCAGCTTTGTCAGAGCCTTAAAAAGTGTGTTAGATGTAACTAGCGCTTTGTAACTTTTCGCTGTCAAAGCCCTCACAGTAAACGAAGGTGTTAGTAATTTACGGTTTAATGAAAGTTCTTGTCGTTCTAGCTGGTAGGTATTCAAACTCGTTACACTAATTTTAAAACTTTCGTGTTTCATGATATAATAATTATTTTCACGTTGCTTATGTTTTGACCATGTTGTACTGGCTGTGGTCACAGGCTGACTCTCAGACAGGCAGGCAAATCAGTATGTTTAAATAATCCCGTTAATTCCCGTGAAAATAATTATTATTTAAACTTGTTGTTGATTTTTAATATTACGATATCATAGTAAATTACTTTCATTATATATATTAAATATGAAAACAACATTTACCTACGTAATGCCTCGTAAGTGACAAGCTGAAACTCCATCTTTAAGTAATTTAATACTTTTGTAAGGATCAATAAATATATATTCCAATATATTTTGTCAGTAAATAATTTTATCTAAACTGTTACACCAGATTTTATGGTATATGATCCCGTAAAAAAGTTAAGCGCTTAAATGTATTATCTAAAATTTTGGAAATCTATCATTACAAGTAGATCCTAAAATTTGACTTAAAATTTTTTTACAAAAGATTGAAAAAGTGTGTGTATCAGCTCCGAAGTACGACTGCAGTTTACGTGAAGAACACAGCTTGAGGGCACGGGTGGCGTGGTACCATAAGCTTCTTAGCTTTTGTACATTGCTCACATACACTACATTGAACGAAACGCATAAGTGTCATGAAATTCTCGGAGCTCATGATATTTTAGTCATAAAAACTATCCTAAATAATAAGCCGTCGAGCGCTATGTGTTTTAATAGTTTATTAGACGACATAATTTACGACAAAGCGCTGTAGCACAACGCTTCACTTTTATTTAACGCTTCATTTTACTATTCATAATATTTCCAGATAAATATAAAAACCATTTTTGAAGGAGTGAATTTCAAACAGGTTTTAGTATAGTATTATATTAATATTTAAAAAATAATTTTAAGTAACAGCATGTACTTTATATTATCAGTTAAAAGTGTAACAATAAAAGTTATGACACCTTAAAATACTGTGCATTTCAACATGTTATTAGTGAATTTACTGTTTTTTATAGTAAGAATTAATATAACAGCAACTGATTGTTCATCATCATCATCATCACCTTCCTAGCTTTTATTATTCCCAAGATTTGGAATCGGCTACTAGTCAACTGGTTTTACCTAAATATCAGTTTTTACACAGAGCGACTGAAGGTTGAACTAGTTGTCAGTATATTTCAGGGCACTGACATCCTTATAACGATTGCTATAGATGTTCATGACAACCGGGACCGACTGCTTAACAGGCTCTCCGAGGCACGGGCGGGAAATATGACTACATTCCATACTTTGAGCTGCTTTTAAGAATTTCTTGTAAGAAAAACCCAACAGCAAACTGAGCCGGGAATCGAACCCGAGACCTCTTGATCTGCAGTCGTTTACGCTTATCACTAGATCAATAAGGCAGCAACTGATTGTCCAAAGAAATAAATAAAACCTTAGTCATTCATTCTACGATTCGCAAAGTAAAACAATATTTTTATTGTAATAGAATTGCGGCTTACTTATTTTTTGGACAGATTTTTCTGTTTGATAGATTTAGTTATGAGATGACATGTCTTGACGAGGGTTCATATAAATAAAACTATAGTGATTTAAGTTACAGAATATTGATGGAATGTGTAGATTTGCGAGAAAATGTTTGAAAAAAAAAGAAAATAAACTTTGTGTGCCAATTCGTAGTTATCATTTTTCTACTCTTTATTATTTTCAAGATTACTTGGAGTCGGCTACTATTTCAACTAATTTTACTTGAATATCAGTTTTTCTACAGAATATCAATACAGACGTTTATGCGACAATTTTTTATGATTTTAACCCCCGACGCAAAAAGATGAGTGTTATAAGTTTGACGTCGATGTATGGCTGTGTGTGTGTTAGTTTGTGGCATCATAGCTCTCAAACAGATGGACCGAATTCGATGCGGTTTTTTTAATTCGAATGCCAGTTTCTTTGCTGTGGTTCTTAAGTATGCTCAGTTAATAAAGGTCCAGCAATGTAAAAGTATCAGCTTTTTTCAAAAGTATGTGAGGCATTTTTGGCGTAAAATTACTCGATTAAGTGCTTGCGTAGGGGGTATTTAACTTTTGACTTTTAGTTTGTTGAAGTTTCGTCTGTTTGAAATATGCGACTCTGAGTACATCTACATATATAACTCTGACTGAATGTAGTCTATCTAATACTTTAATGTTACCGTAGTAATGTGTAAAGCTCTGGCAATTCAAGTAACCTCTTCTGTGATACTATAAAAATATGTCACATACGATATTTTGTAAAGATATTTAGTAGAATTTTTGAAGCGAGTTCTTCAGGCACGTTGAGCACTTTTCTGGTGAATAAAAATCATGGAATATGCGTCATCGTCACCGAATACTATCTATGACATATATTTTTTAACTTATTTTTACCGCGCATTTTATTCAAAGAGCAAAGAGGTTTATTACAAGTGAGCTTAAACAACTAAATATTTGTCGGTGTGTGTGTTTAGTTTTGAGTGTTCACTTCTGTCAGCAATCCGCAGGTGACTTTTATTTTTTTTAATTAAAAGGAATATCAGAATATCAAAGCCCAAGTATGATGTTTGGTTTTTTTTAAACGCAGTACAGACGGGTTATGAAAATACGCCACCTTACAAAATAATACAATGTAGTACTTACATATCTGCTTGTTGAAGGTTGACAGCGCTAGCTCGGCCAATATCTGCAATAAAGAAGGATAATTACTTAGCTTTACTTACTACAGACAATTAAGGTTGTGTCTCATACCATACAAGATAGTGTCAATGGGGTTGATGACTGTTAAGTGAAAATATTAGGGTCATTTCACACAACTACAGTGGAGCCGATAGGAAGGGTAGCAGTTTTCGCAGTCTATTCAGGTTCAACGTAGTGGCAAAACTACTGAACCTATTTTAACCATTGATTGGTGGTCAAGGTAAATAATGTACATTAGTTTTTGTTTGAGTTCGATAGATGGCGTTATGCCGATTTCCTGTATCGCGATATTAAGACCCACGAACTGTACTATAAATGCCGTTTAAATCAATAAAAATTATTCTCGTTTGGACGTGTGTTTTGCTCCTACCACGTCTCTAAATGCGATTTTTGGGATTACAGTCCAATTGGTGTCAGGTCTCAATAAGTTCGTAATAATGTCCTGGGAGAACGGCTACAATATCATCAAAAGTTGTTTATACTTTTTACAAACTTCTTTTTGGTATAGCAAAGTAAGGGATACGGTACATCTCTTTTACATTTTTTTTTGGTGTGAGTATTATTCAGCTTTTGTCTAATCATTTGTACTTAATTCAATCACATTAATAGGGGGAAAAATCAATTGCTGAGTTTACTAGCCAATAAAAAGAGGCCAATGTTATTCCAGTCCTGAACTCTACAGTATTATAATTGAATCAAACTAAGGCTGAAACTGAACTCAGACTTTTTCCTATACGCCGACATCTATATCCATAAGAAAAATTGATATCAGACAGTAATATAGAAGTTTAATAGATTAGTCCCCAACCCGCAGCTAGCCAGCGTGGGGACGCATGGTCTTAACCCTCTCCTGAGAGGAGACCCGAGCCCATTAGAGGGAAATTATGGATTCTTGATTGATTTTTATATACTAAATGAGTTACGAATACGATATTGAAATTACCTATTCAGTCAGTATTTTAGTTCTCGTTATCAGTAAATAAAAATGGTTTCTTGTTTAGTTGTAACTTTTGTTTTTTTCAATAAAGTTTTTTTAAGGGTAATCATAAACTTTCTTACTATTATTATAAATACAAAGAAATTTTAACGTATGGGCCTCCCAAAATGAAAATTACTCTGCGGTGCCTGATGGATAGCATATGTAGAATCCAAGAGTGATGGTCACCTTGCTCATTGCGAATGCAGACGACGCAACAATGCAGCATGGTGAACTACACCATGGCAGTGATACTTCTGCATCATTGCCATTTATTTAGGGAATTGTTAGCTAGTTAAGAATGCTATCTGAATTAAATACATAGAAAATGGTTCCAAGAAACTTTCAAATGCATTTTTTGAAGTGAAACTTCTTTAGGCGCATGAGTATAAATTTTTTACAAATGTAACGTCACGCAAGTATGCAACGGAAGTGTCGAAAAAGAGAGAGAGAGCGATCGAGACCGATTGAGAGAGAGTAAGACAGGGCGAACGTAGCATGAAGCAACTAGCGATGGAGTGAGAGTAGGGAGCAAGCAAGTGAGAAAGATCGAGAGAAAAAGTGAGATAGAGCGATTGTCGTATCACGCACAGTGCCTTGGAGCGAGAGGTGGGAGAGAGCTAAGAAGTTTCACTTCTGACATGTGTACTTTGTACGCACGCATTTTTTTATGGTATAAGTGGCAAACGAGCCGACGTATCGCCTGATGGTAAATGATTACCGCCGCCCATGGACACCCGTAACACCAGAGCTGACACAAGTGCGTTGCCGGCTTTTGGGAGATTGGGGTATTGGCCACCGGTATCTTCACTCACTCGATGAAACACAGCTTAAGCGCTCTTTTACACCGGTTTTCTGTGTGGCCGTGGTATCACTCCGGTCGAGCCGGCCCATTCATGCCGAAGCGTAGCTCTCCCACGGTAAGATTTTATTTGATAGTCACCATTTTGGTAAGAGTGAGACTAAAACAGTGTAATCTATCCCATTATAATACAATTGTTTGTATAGCTGCAAAGCTATTGGCAATTTATTTTGAACAGATTAGAATTCAATCTAAGACGTTTTCCCGACCCTTAATTTTATGGGCCGCGAATGGGAAAAAGTTTCGGAAAATTCAACGCGATTTCTTAAAGAAATCGGTCCTCAAACTTATACCAGTCTTTTGTGAAGACTCGGCCTTTTAGAATAAAAAAAGATGAAATAAATTAGAAAAATGTTTAATTCATAAAATTAATGTCGCAAGACTTTAAAGGCTTTTCAGTTCAAGTCACTTTTGAAGTCCGACGAAGATTCGAAATTTGACTAGAAAGGTTATGGAGATACTTTTAAATTAATTTTTTGTTTCTTTTGCAATTTGGGGGTGAATAATTCTAAAGTTTAAGGGGGTGTTAAAAAGCTAAAATTTTAAGTTGTCAAGGATGAAAAATTTTGTGAACCACATTTTGTATTGATTGTTCCCAAAATGTCGAACGAATATGTTCCGTGATTCGGAGGTCACTGCATGTTAAGCAGTCGGTCCCGGTTTTTATCATTGAATAACAGTCGTGAAGCGTAGTTGGAGGCCTTTGGGCGGCTTAAAAATATTCAATGACAAGATTACGTAGCCATAGCGTAGCCTTGCCAGTCCTCAAGCTGCAATTGGCCACCTCTGAGGCCTATGGCCTTAACCCTCTCCTGGGAGGAGACCCGAGCCCAGCAGTGGGACATTATGGGTTGTTGATTGATTGACCAAATTTCTGCCACTATTATGCGTTAGTGACAACTCTGAGCTATGTAGGTATCCTTAAAATACTTATGTTAGTTTTTACAACCTTTGTCATTACTTTTATATACGTGTCCGTGGGAGAGCTACGCTTCGGTATGCATGGCCCGTCTCGACCGGAGTGATACTACGGCCTCACAAAAAGTGAGTGAGAATACTGGAGGCCCATAATCCAACCCTTCCTCTCATCCCCCTCCCCATACCCAAGGCTGGCAATGCACTTCTGACGCTTCTGGTGTTGCAGGTGTCTATGGGCGGTGGTAATAGCTTACCATCAGGTGATACGTCTGCTCATTTGCCCTATATTCCATAAAAAAGCAGCATGGTGAGTAATGGTGTCATCACTATGGTGGGCTATTGAGACGCTACTGTAGTATTAAATCTCTGGTCTTGGGGTCATCAACGAAATATGACAAGAATGATGTCCGTACCGAGCCGGCCCGTTCGTGCTGAAATCAGCGTGAATCTACTATATTCAGGCCTACAAATTATGATCAATTATTACAATATTTTAGCTTTCGATGATTTCTATCAAAGTGTTTTATTTTATAAAAAAAAATAGTAATTCAAGTGCTAAAGGAATAATTAGGGTATGAGAAACGCCACATATAATTCTTCAATACCCGAGTATACGTGTTTGTGTGTGTATGCGTGTATGGGTGTGTAGATGTGTACGTACATGCATGTACGTATGAGTGTTTGTATAGAGACTACCTTACGGGCCAAGGTAAACCAAGCAAGAACTAGATATTTTGGAATAATGCAAAAGAAATCTCATCTAGTAATATCTCGTCTGCGAGACATCTCGTGAATATTGAATTTTGTCGAGTACTTTTCGACGGTTTCGCTCCCAATGTTCGACAGTTGCGGTTCGTAATTAAAACTGATTTCGGTACGACAATTCTAAAGTTTGCATTGACACAAAATTGGCGTTTTGCGACAGACGAATATTTTTCATGACATTGTAAAAAAGAGATCCTTTTATGTTTTTTTTAGAAAGACAGTCCCCATTTCGTCCCATCCACATTTTTTTATATTTTTTATCATTATTTTCAAAACCACAAAGACTTGAAGACTCGAAGACTTAAGATTTGAAGACTTTAAATACTTGACATTGGCAGAAATAGGTAATAAGCTGGTTGCTATTTCATCAAAATGATAAGCTGGTTGCTATTTCATCAAAAGAAACAGACGAAGACATAGGGCAAAGATTTTTATGTGTTCTAAAATTTAAAAAGTAAAAGCCATAAGCGTGATATTGTGTAAAGGTTTGATGGGATTATTATGTCTTAATTACTGACTGATCGACAGCATTGAAGTCTACTAAAAATTGAATTAGTGGGAGCTCTGATGGACATTCTGAGGGACTAAACAGGCGCAACAGAATAGCTAGATTGATGACCGTTTATACCAACTATACTAAAACCATCTCACATATAAGCCCCATAACGTAAATAGCTCCGAAATTTTAATCTTACCTTATTTAATTTTCACCCAGCTAAGTGACACTTATGCAAAGGTCTTTCATTTTGTTACTAAAACCGTAAAAGTTCGCAAGTATATATCAATTTTATTTTTCTGCAATATTGAAGTACTAAATTCCTTATTAACCAATTTGCACAAGATTTTACAAAAAAGAGAGAAAATACTAATAGTATTACATATAATCAGGATAATTCAGTATTTGTTTAGTGATAATTAATAAAAGGATAACACTCTCCCAACGTATCCTATTTTGTAAATAAAGCAGGTTAATCACTATATATTATTGTTCCATTGAACAAATAAAGATCATTTGTCATTTCTTTCACATTCCATAACTCTACATGGTCAATATTCGTGATCTTGAACTTTAAGAAACACTTAGGTTTCTCCTAATGGTCTGTGAAAACGAAAATATCGCTAAGATAACCTAAGTTTCTCTAAGCGGTCCTTTAAATTTAGGGGACGTTGGCAAAAACGGCTATAAGTCACTCAAATAAACTGAACTACTAAAAATGATAGATATTAAAAAAATATTGCGGCTAAGATGGTCGTAGTATATTTGTACTCTCATATACGACCGAGCAGAAGTCTCGAGATACTAATAAGATAAATGGAAGGGTTTGTCTCGTCGATAAAATTTTAAGACCCTCGTCAGGAGCTGTATACAAATTTTAACAGGTCAAGATAAACAAATTGCTACAGACGATGCTGTCTGTCACACCGTACTGATTACTATATATATACATATATATTCGGTATGTGTCTGCCAAAATGACTCTCTTTTTATATTTTTTTATATATATTTATTGTATACATGCAAAAATTAAAAAGTTAAAACAGAGGATGAGTCACAAATATGCAAATCATACAATAGGCGGTTTTTTCGCTCACAGCAATCTCTTCCAGGCAACCACAACACGGATTTTCGGTATCCAAAAACTTCGGGTAGCTCACATACAAGTAACACACCTAATCATCTACGTGTATAGTTAAAAAAAGAATCATTTAGACAATCATGCACCGAAATAGCACCAACTCACTTTCACATTACATACATACAATTCTCTCTCTTCTGCCTGAGGGAAAAAAATAAGCAGAATTCAAGAGTGTTGGTCACCATACTGTGAATAAAAACAATGCAACAATGCAGCACGATAATCTATACTATGGCGACCTAGTGATGCTTCTGCATCATTCGGCCCCCTATTTTTTTTTTAATAGGGGGCAAACGAGCAGACGTTTCGCCTGATGGTAAGCGATTACTGCCGCCCATGGACATAACACCAGAGGCGTCACAAGTGAGTTGCCGGCCTTGGGGGATGGGGAGAGGGATTATGGGCATTCGGTATCCTCATTCACTTGGTGAAACATAGCGCAGGCGCTGTTTCACACCGGTTGTCTGTGAGGCTGTGGTATCACTCCGGTCGAACCGGACCATGCATGCCGAAGCGTGGCTCTCCCACGGTAAACTGTGGTCTCCCTGTTCGTCCATATTGATTCGGTTGCATTCAAGGTTATAATATAATTGTTATAAATATATTTTTAAATATTATTTTAACTTTGTTAACTGTTTTGGAAGGCCGATTCATAATAAAAATAATCCTCAATAGCATTCTATAATTACATAGTTTACTGTTGGACATAGGCCTCTCTTTAGAAAGAAAGATAACAGCACTCGTTAGTAAAAACTGGTGAAGGTAGTTCTTTGCTTTTACATCGTGCATAGCTATCAGGAGTGTGAAGAGGTCAAGGAGACTCTGGGGAATAAGCAATATGTCTTATATGATCTTAATGTAAAAAACTTTTAAAACACCAACGTATGTATTACATGAACAGATTCCTAACACTAATCCCTTGCATTCCAACACATCTCTTAAAGTTCATATATGGAATATGTTCAGGTGGTTGAATGAAGATGAGAAACGCAAAATTTTAAAGCCAGAAAGCATTCTGTAACGGTGTAATAGACAGCAGCATTTAAGGTAAAATTTAATATCGTACATTTGTGAGCACGACATCGATGGTACAACAGATGTCGTTTATTGTGTTAATTAGGATGTTTCAATGCTTATAGCAATTAAAGCTTAAATATGTGCTGAGATTTAATTGTTGATACTAATAAAAGAGATTTATGAAGTATACATTGTAAATAAGCAGGTAATTGTAAAATTTCAGGATGCTTCACAGTGAAAACTCCTTGTAAAGTCGAAAACGTATTTGCAATAGACTAAGCGGAATCTAGGCTCGTTTGCTTCTATATCATTATTACTACGATATTTAAGTAATTGTTGTAAGAATATTAGAACCGCTTTATAAGTAGTTCTACTAACATGAGGAAATGCTAGTCGTGAAGCTTAGTTGGAGGTCTTCGGGCGGCTTAAAAACATCCAACGGCGAAATTTACATAGCCACAACGCATTCTTGCCAGTCCCCAATCCGCACTTGGCCAGCGTGGGGACGTATGGCCTTAGCCCTCTGCTGAGAGGAGACCCGAGCCCAGCAGTGGGACATTATGGGTTGTGGATTGATTGATTGGTTGAGGAGATGCCAACTCAATTTATTTCACAATTTCTGAATTGAAAAAGACATCCATTTGAATTTTACGCTTTTTTTCACTTACATTTTGTTCTATTTGCCGCCATTTGTTCACGGTAATTCAATTGATGTATTATGTAAACTACATATATATTTATGTTAACTGTTATATCTGTTGTACAATAAAGTGTATTCTATCTTCTATCTATCTATCTATTAAACGTAATGTTTAAAGTCAATTAACAGTGATACAAATCAACGAATATCATATTGAAAGCTAAATTGAGCCATCCTACCACCATTTTTCTTCTCTACAAAAGATTTAGTCCGTCCTCTTTCGTTTTAATCAGTAACTACTTCTAATAATAGCATATAGGGTTGTACAAAGGCGAGTTAAATTGAGATCCTAAAGAAAAACGCGGGGCCCTTGTGTTTGCAAGGCTCTTGGTGTATAACGAGGCTATTACACTTAGGTGCAAATTTATGGATGAAATAATAATTTCAGTATTTTTTGTGTGGATTTAAAAGGTTCCTCTTTAATGCATTATGTCGGGCAAATATTTGATATTTAGTTGTGGATTATAGATAGCTTGAACACGTTGGGTTAATACACAGGTTTTGTGTTTCGTGTGTGATATTTGCTATGATTTAATGTCTGCTTATTATAATAAGTACCATTGGATACTTAAAAATATAAATGAAAATGTAAATTTATTTTTATTTGCTTTTTATGCTATCCTGACCCTAGTTATTAAACCGATATCCAATATAATATGACACCAAAACAAATGAATTGCTTAGCTTGGCTGTCAACCATACTAAGGTGTCTTAGAACTAACGGTTACTACATTATCATTACCTAGATCTCTATTTACAATTAACTTTGATTTATTTTTTTAATTTTTAAGATTAAAATAAATGCCGATATATGTTATCGACCAAGGAGTCGTTTTTTTGGTCTACAGTGTACTCCGATTTGTTAAGGTACTTTGGGAAAGTGACAATTTGTGAGGAACAGTAAGTGGAAGGGTCCGGACAAAGACTAAAAGAACTATGTTTAGTGATATCGCTTTGGAAAACAGACATTTTACCTAAAGTATGACTATTTTAAGTAAAATAATTATCAAAATAAAGCTAAAGGTTTTTCGTTTTTGCTATGATATGTCTGCTTAGAATAAGTTTAACGAGTTTAGAATTAAGGAGTGGAGAGACGTGAAAGAGCCACGCTTCGGTATGCATGGGCCGGCTCAACAGAAGTGATACCACGGCCTTACAGAAAACCGGTATGAAACAACGCCTGCGCTGTGTTTCGCCAAGAGAGTGAGGATACCGAAGGCCCATACTCTATCCTCTCCATTTCCCAAAGGCTGGCAACGCACTTGTGACGCTTCTGATATTGCGGTGTTCATGGGCGATGATAATAGCTTTTTTTTTTATGGAAAGGGGTCAAACCAGCATACGTATTGCCTGATGGTAAGCAATTAGCGCCGCCCATGGAAACCCGTCACACCATAGGTGTCACAAGTGCGTTGCCGGCCTTTGGGGAATGGGGAGGTGGACTCATTCGGTGAAACACAGCGCAGGCGTTGTTTCATACCGGTTTTCTGTGAGGCCGTGGTATCACTCTGGTCGAGCCAGCCTATGCATGCCGAAGCGTGGCTTTCCCACGGTAAGACGTTTACCACCTACTCCATTAAAATTCGATATATCCAATTTCCAGACATACAGACAGATATTTTCTAGTGTCAAACATATACATATATATGGACATATACAAAAGGATAAAAACATTATCTAACATATTTAAAAAAAAACAAACTATCTAGAAAAAGAATATATAGATTTTATACCATTATTGGAAACTCAACCTATTTCGAAAACAAACTCAGATAATACAAAAGCAGGTATCATAAAATGATAATATAATTTAAAATTTTATCAGAATAACAAAGGACGAAGTCCTGGAATAATGGAAATGACCTTGTTTTAATATAACTATAGCCTATTCGCGTAGTTTCATCGAACAAATGACAGGAAATAAGGCGGAAATTGAAAACGCTCTATACAACATCCATGACAGCTGTGTAATGGAAAGCTAGAATTTTTTTATAGGCACAATTTGAATAATGTTTTTATTATTCGTAGCTTTCTATAAAGTGTAAATTTGAGAAGAATCCTTTAAAAATGAAATCCTAGCTTTGTCATTCTACAGATGTGTGACCTTTATTGATGCTTGGGATCCTCCGTACCGTGGTCAGTCAAAAAACCAAAGTGTCATACACAAGTCTTATACATAACTCAAATGGCGTATGAGTTTTGGGTTTCAATTGTTAATAAGTAATAAAGTATTTGAAATGTGTATGTATAAAGAAGTTATGATTAAATGTGATGTCACTTGAAGCAACCAGAAATAGTTGTCAGTGTATTTAAGGGCGCTGACTTCCCAATAACGATACAACAATAACGATGATTTTGTAGTTATACTGGATATATTATCGTCAAATAGGAGATAAATTCATTTAAAATTTAGTGTGGTATAAACAACTCATATTTAAAAGGCTAATATAACAATTACTGCTACATATAACATTTCAAAACATTCGAAATCCATGATCATCAAAAAGCATTGTAAAGTAAAAAAAAAAAACATTGCAAAGAAAAAAATACCGAGCAAAGCTGGGTCATTCAGGTTTTCTGTATCTAATTGAGTCAATCATTGAAGTTTAAGCCCATTTTTTGTACAATTGAATGTAACAAATCCAGAGGAGGAGATTGGTATACTTTAAATGCAAAAATCTACAAACATATTATCCTTTTAATCTTGTGGTAGACCTGTATCTAAGCTAAGTTTTGGGACACCAGTCTCCCCCTGGATGTTTTACATTCAATTTTACAAAAAGTGGGCATAAAATTCAATATTTTACTCAATTAGATACACAGAACCTGAATGATCCAGCTTTACTCGGTATTTTTTTTTGGTAAATTTTCTAAGAATAAATTCTAAGAAATATATTTCTAAGAAACACCCACGAAACCCCTGGTATACTAAACTTCACGAAAATCGTTGGAGCCGTTTCCGAGATTCAGACTATATAAAATAATTGCTCGTTTCATAGTATTTTACACCATATTATTGTTGTATGTATGTGTATGCATGATACGAGTCATGTATATTAATCTTTCTTGAAACATATTCTATTCAAAAATAGAAAAATATTTTTTGAATCAATTCAGGTAGAATTTAATACACGCGATCTCAATAACTGAAGGCCTCATCCTTCGCTCATTATAACCGACAATACCTAGACATTTTTGTTCGCTAATGATCATAACACTGATTGTTCATACGTTCCCACCGAATGTGTTTTAATGAGGATGGTTTTAGATGTATGAATGCGGGTGGGGTCAGCAAAATTTGATTCCGATGATTTTTTGCTCACAATAGAATACTTTTATGAGACAGTTCACGTTTAAAAATCATCTAGGATTTTTATTCAGTACGAATAATGTTTTTTTTTTACTGTGAGGCAGCGGTGGTAGTTGATTGTCTAGTATGTAGGTATTTAATAACTATAAATAAATATGTTTTTTTCACATTATACTACTTTATCAAGTATAAGTCAAGCTACCACATAAAGTTTGATGTCTATAATAAAAATCGCAAATGTGTAGCTAACTTTCTTCAGTTTTATTTTATTTATATCGTCCTTGCATTAAAATATTTGAGTTTTTTATAACATTTTGAAACATATTGAACAGCTATGGGTGTATGCAAATTCGTGAATTAGTTTTAAATTAAAATAGATAACCTTAGCCATATTAATTTTGCGTTATAACACGCCTTTGTTACGTGTGTGGCGACTTTCACACCCAACGTAACAATCACACGAAACACACTACAGCGCCATCTACCGAGGATACGTTGAACTAGGGAGTAACGAAAGAAACTACCAATCCTATATCGCGCAATAGAAGTTCTTGCGCCGATTAACATATACAACTTCCCAACATCAACCGTTGGGCAGTGGCCCGCCAGGCATGATCCTCCCTTTGTGTTGGAGGAATATGTGACTCGTTCCTCCACAGGTACTTTGTGCAATGTCTTTCGTACCATTTTTTGACATATCGTGCCTGTCAAATGCGATTGATCGATTCGAGAGTTCACTTTTATTTACAACTAGCTGACCCTGCGAACTTCGTACCGCCATATTTAAGTTTCCGAAAATCTTGTTTTAGTATTTATGTACGCCTCAGGTTTTCTCGGATAGTGTTCAGTCGCGGACTAAGGAAATTCAGGGTTCCGTTTTTTTCTATAAAAACTTTGTCTTAGCTGTAGTAAACACATAAAATAAGAATCATCCAGCGCACATATATTTTGATGATTCATTTTTATTTATATAGATTATGCTAATATTTTTGTTCATTATTTTATTCCTCTGTTAAGAACTATTTATCATTATTTAGTTATACTTATCAAGCAAGTGTGTTTTTTTTATTTTAAAACCATATTTATTTATGTAAAAGAGAGCAATCTAGCAGAAATATCACCTAATAATTAGTAATTAGAATTGCAACCCGACAGTTTGCCCGACATATAAGTGCATTTTCACCTGCACACTTTATATTAAACGCCCTTCGGGTTAAAGACTCCAGTAACATAACTCACTTCCTAAAAAGCAACAAAATACTTATTCGATAGCGGCTTCCTTTAAGGTCGTGGTTTCACTATGATCAAGTCGAGTGAGATTATTTTTTTGTTTTAATGCTTTTTCCTCTTATTTTTAGTTTTTCTTGTATTCCTTTTAAAAACAGTTATTTACTCAAAAAATAGATATTGTACACGTCTAAGCGGACTGTCATAGCTGTAAAAACAGAGGAAAAAAACTATGCCAATACTGGCGCAAATATAGTTTTCCCGCGTTTATATTCAAACGTACTCTCAGTGGATACACACACGTTGCTGTCACATTTTGTGTCGATAATAATGGCGAACTGTGCGATTAAAGTGTGTAGAAATAACAGAGGATGACCTAAATCTACAATGATAGTAACTAATAATCGTTCAGAACAACTGTTTTGCAAACAACAAACGCAAACAAAGCCACTAAATAATTTCTCAAATAAATAAATATTGTAGTCGCCATTTTGTGTTTAATGCTGGTGTTGCTAGTATATCAAATCGAAACTCTCTCCTAAAAACGTGTACGGCGGATGACGCTATGGATATCGTGTAAGTGGTTTTTAGGTATACTGAGTATAAATTTCATGTCCTTTTTCGAATCCAATATGGCCACCGCACCATTTTTGCACGCTTCCTTCTTTCATAAATCATAAAATTGAAACAGTTTTATAAATTGTTAATTACTGACTTTTACAATAACAGACCAAAATTAATTTCCAGTACGGCATATTTTTAATCATCACTAACTACCTTTAACACACCACTGTTAAATGATAGTAATTACAAAAACACATAGACATATTATTAGGTTGTATCATTAGATGACGTTTTTCTACCATGTTTTTGTAGAAAGAAAATTTGTTCTACATTATTACAATTTTTCCCATTTTCTCAAAAAAAAACAACATCTGGTATCATTTATGCACTCACACTAAGAAATCAAATTGACATGAGGCGAGTGTAAGACGTAGCTGTCACGCACACAAATATCGAAAAGTTGTGTCATATATTTTTGTTTTTTTGTACCACGATGCTCTATCTAAACATATTAATAATCTAAGACCCAAAAACGTTTGTCAATATGTAGGATGCATAAAATAAAGGTATATAAGTTCCAATCGAAATCTCGAATTATGTTGATTTTATATCATAAAATCGTTATTCAACAACTAATCGACACTTCATTATTAGAGACTTAAATTTTTTTCATCAAAATATGTGATGGTAAGTGCTTTATAGTGCCTAGAGGCTTTTTATAACAGAAAACCAAAAAATTTATACTCAAACAATGTTGTAATAATTTACTACAACGAGCGCTGTTCGGAACGTAAAGTCTCAAAGGAAAAATGGTAAGTTGATAATTTAGAATTTAAAAAAAATATTTTTAATTCTTTAAGTTAATGTTTATTATATATATTAACAGTTTCAAAAGATCTGCTCCTGACGCCTAATAAATAACAAGACAGTTTAGTAATAGGTAAATTGAATATGATTATAAGTCAACTAAATTTTATTATAAGTTAATAAAATTGGACTGCACGATTGGCACAGTGGTTAAGTGGTCGCCAAGCCGCTTCTTACTGCGCCAAATGTTGTGGATTCAAATCCTACATGGGACAACACTTTGTATGATCTGCAATTTTTATTTGCTTGTTGTATTTTTGTTTTCTTTTTGCTCAAGGATTTTCTTCGTATTATCTTTTTTTTTGTACAGAAATGAAAAAAATGTTTCACCAAATGAGTAAGGATACCGAAGGCCCATAACCCAACCTTTCCCCTTATCTCCCTCCTATCCCTCAAAGACCGGCAACGCAGTAGTGACGCCCCTGGTGATGCTTGTGTAACTGGGCGGCGGTAATCGCTACCATCAGGTACGCCGGCGCATTTGCCCCCTATTCCATAAAACAAAAACATATCCGAGGACCAATCGTTAAAAAAGAGATGGTATATAAACGAAAATAAATCTTGTAATTCTCAAAACCCATCTCGGAACACCAATCAAAAACTAATTAAAAGGAAATATAACGAAATTATACACAGTAATCAACGCCTCCGATAAATCTGTTGGGAGTGTTGTTAAACAAAGTTTGAATACCTCTGGCGACTTAATAATTGCCTAAGTTTGACGCCAGGCTTATGCCAAGTTTGGTACATAGTTTCAGTTGTGGATTTTATTGGAGGGTCGGTTTAAGGAATTACAATTTTGATAGACGTTTAGTGGGATTTAACCGTTAAATAATATTAAATTCTAGCGCTTTAAGCTCAAGATTTTAAATTGTATTACTTAAAATATATTAATTCAGATGTTCATGAGATATTTCTATGTTCATGTGGAATTGAAATATATATTTAGTTTCTTATAAATACCTCGTCAATTTATAATCATTTGCCTTAAAAAATCTACGATTGGACGTTAGTTGTCATTGAAAAGGAGATTTTAACCTATTTTTCCACTCTATTCAGACAGGTTGGTACTGGATTTTTGAGAAGATTTCCTTCTCTTTGCAGTGCTGTTATCCTTTACAGATATGGTAGCCTGTTGATGAATAAGAGAAGTGAAAAACAATAATTTTTTCATACTAAATTTGTCACACATCTGATGTTGTCATCTGTGTGACGAAGTTTTCAAATCAAATGAATATTTTTGTATAAAGGTTCCTTTACCGTTGATAAAATCTGAATACTGAATTCTTATTATGATATGTTTGGATTATAAAAGCAACTTTATAGTGCCACTATGATAAAGGATGTTATTTTACAAATATAAATAGATGCAGACTATCCAAGATAAGAATAATTGGCATTCCTTGTTGGAAGTGTCCACGGGCGAGAGAATCGCAGCGGTAATATCGTTGTGCACCGTATGTTTACATATTCGGTGATAACGTCACTAGTCGCAACGATACGCAAAAGTAATTATCACTCATTTTTAGACATTACCCTACCTTCAGAAACTATCGTTCGTGTAGATGACCCTTTGTGGCAGACTTACGTTCAGTAGTCGGGACGGCGGGCGGTTGATTACGAAATGATAAAAATAATAAATGATAAATATTTCGGGCATCTAACACACAACGCTATCTAGTCCCAAACTAAGCAGAGCTTGTATTATGGGTACTAGACAACTGAAATAAATACATAAATACATTTTTCTGTAAATATATACATATTATAAATAAGAAACACCCAAACTCCGAAACAAATATTTGCAGATCATACAAACATTTGGTCCGACCCAGGAGGCGAACCCGACACCTCATGGACAGCAGTCGCGTACGCTACCTCTGCGCCACCGAGGCAGATGTAGGTGATGCGAAATTCACCAGCATAACTTACCGGCGTACCCACCAAGACTCTCACTCTGGACCAAGACTCAAGTTAGTTTTTTTGGAGTGACGAATATCTAATAAGTAAAAAAATAAAAAAAAACAAGGTAAGTTTCCACTGTAACAATGGTGTAATTCTCAAATTTTTATATCGGAAGATATACCAAACTGAAACTGAAAATTGTGGTCAGGCAACAATATAAAATAAATTTACCTACCTACTCCTTAATTTAGGTGGGGGGAGGCTGTATGGAGGCTCATTCACTTCGTATATTATACAGTAAATTAAATTTCAATCATTTATCTAGTTTTTAATTTAGCCCCACCCTTGATTAAATTCTGGGTACGTCAACGTTCACCAGGTTATCTCATGTACCATGAAAAAGTAAACAGCAAGTTGTGACGTAGCATTTGTAACCAAATCAAGATGCTGCGTAACCTAACTTAAACATAACATGCTAATATTGTTGAGAGAAAAGTTTTGTTTGCTCCAAGTTACGTTATTTGTATAGGAACGTCGTTAATTCAAATAATATGAACGTAGTTTAGTAATAAATATTCTGTAATGGAATAAGTTATCTTAATTTCTTGTCCAGTGTTTTGTTGTTAGTGAAATCAGTATCGTAACGTTTGTTTTATGTTTGGGAAAAGCAAGGATAGGTTAGACTTTTGTGTTCTACAGTCATCATCAATACCTTTCTAGCCTTTCTTTTTCCCAAGATTATTAAGGAACTAACTAGTAGCCAATACTAGTTTAACCAGTGTCACCTGACTATCAGAGCGACCGGCATTGGACTTCTGCTACCCGAAGGGTGAACTGAATTCGAAGGTTAAACTAGTTGTCAGTATATTTGAGGGCACTTACTTCACAATAACGATTGTCATAGTCGTTCATGACAACTGCGACCAACGGCTTAACGTGCCCACTGAGGCACAGGGGGAAACACCGCCATCTTTCATACTCTGGACTGCTATACTGGACTGCTGCTTTGACTGCCTCTGTGGCGCAGTGGTAGCGAATGCGACTGCTGTGCAAGAGATCTTGGGTTCGATTCCTGAGTCGGACCAAATGTTTGTATGATCTGCCCATATTTGATTCGGAGTTTGGGTGTTTTCTATGTATAATATGTGCCTATGTATTTACAAAAAAAAAGTATATAAGTATTATTATCAGTTGTCTAGTACCCATAGTACAAGCTCTGCTTAGTTTGGGACTAGATGGCGTTGTGTGTTAAAATGTCTGAACATGTCTGAACATGTCTAAATTTTATTTAAGAAAAACTCAACAGCAGTCCGACCCGTGTGTGTTTTCTATAGTGTATATAATAATTAAATATAAAATAGATATGAGATGAATAAATAGACGCGTCTACAACATACTATTATAAGTCATAATAATATTTGAAATTAAAACACAAAAGCATTGCACACAAAAACAACCCTGAAACAATAGCTTGCTAAAAGCCGCTCTATCCCAATTCACACAGTATTTTTCGCCTGCAACAATACATGTTCATGTTTAAAAACTTTCATCAATACACACATGGAAACTGCACTGTTAAAACTTCGACGGAGCCGCCTCCCTGCTTTATAATGGGAGTATATTTTCTAAATATGTTTTCAAAGCATTTATTGTTTATTTATATTCAGTCTAATAGGAGCAGCATGAGGAAACAAGCACTTGTTAAAAATATTTGAATCGTTTCAAAGCTCAACTGTAACTATTCACGAGTCTGTTAGCTTAGATGCTAGTAATTATGTCTGTCAAACCGAAAATTGATGGTAATGGTGGGCACCATGGACACACGCATCACCAGAGGTATCACAAGTGCGTTACCGGCCTTTGGGGTATTGGGGGAGAGATTGGGTTTATGGCCATCCGGTATCCTTACTCACACGGTGAAATACAGCGCCGAAACGTGGCTCTCCCACAGTTTAATCAAATGTGTATCTATTAAATATGTATACTCAGATCAAATATGTTATAACGATACTACCCTATGGCATTATTAAAAGTTTGGGCTAAATTTGAAAGGCTAATTTTAGCTTTTAAAATCAAAGAAGCTCATTTGTAGATAATAATTAAAATTACGCATAATAATTTTGATCTCCTAGTTAATGAAATAAAACTTATTTCAGATGGGGCAAACAAATTAGGGCCTTACTACCCTTTAATGTTTTTGATTAACTAGATATTGCCAATATCTAGATATCAAAAACTCGCAATTAAGTTTTCACCAAATGTGGCCCTAACATTGGCTATATAATCAAAATAGGTACTATCGTAACTTATAGACATTTGTTTGTGCTGTACCTTACTCATTCCAATTGAATACCCCCTTTTTCAAAATAAAAGTAGTCTAAATTATTGATTGAAATATTTTGATTTCTCTGCTCTATTTCATTCAGATTTATTCAACGGTTTTTGCGTGGTTCACAAACACATAATTCATCCTCACTCATTTTCAGATCTATAAAATTAGTAAAACTATTTGTAACGATACTATTAAACTGTAAAGTAAAAGTTTATAATAATATAATCGGCTATAAGCTTGAACCTCAACAATTAAGGGACTAATCCTTTAAAGGTTGTATTTGATTCCCCAATATTAGGTTCCTGAGGCAAACCTTCGAAATTTCTAAGTCACTACTTAAAACTTTGAACCGTGGCGGGATTGAAATCAATCAAAGCAAACCAGTGAAGCTTCCTGGAATGCTTGAAACTATGAATGCTCCACACTATTTTGAGCAAATAATCGATACATAATTTTAGATTAATATATAGTGCGCTTGAAATCAAAATACTCTAATAACGGTGTTCGAAGAACTGGTTTAGAACGAATAAGGACTAGTTATGCCGACCCATTTGTAAGACTGATATGACTCAAAGCTACACGATTAGAAAACACATTATTAGAACACATGTTACAGTTTAAAACAAAAATAAAAACAGTATATAAAATTAATAACCGCACTTACAAAAGTTGGTAACTAACAAACAAAGGGCGAAACTAATAAAAGTGTTTGCCATCAATTCACAGTTGATGTGATCACATCTAAGCTCCTACAAATCATCATAGATCTTATTATATACGTACATTACATTGTTCATGAGTAGTTTTATAGTTAATGATCCGTTTAGAATCACTCTTCCAGCATTTAGTATTACCCTAATTTACATGTCCAAATAAACAGTTTAATAGTTACTGTAAACTTTCAACTTTAAACCTACCTCGTAAGTCCACATATCATCATGTTTAACCTTTCGCCAGATTAGGTGACCGCTGCCCAAAACTTTACTAATTAAGAGTACCCGACACCATTCAGTGTCTGTTAATTAATGCCTACATGTACATAGTATATATCGTACAACTTGTGTGGAGCTCTGTACATGGGTTTAAAGTTTTCGATTAATTAATTGCCTAGAGGTTGTATAAGGAAATAATGACTGATGAAGGGTTATGTTTCAGAATTCGAAAATTTATAATAATTTCTTGGTATTTCAATTAGGTCGGTGAAGAAAATTTTACTAAATTTGTAGCCTCTTTAGCGTGGCGTTTTCTAAATGGCAATCGGTTTATAGTAGAAAAAGAAAATAAGAAATTCACGATTTTCCAAAAAGTTTAACGATGCTCTTCTCTTATCGTTTTTTTTTGGAAATGGTGGCAAACGAGCACACGTATCGTTTGGTGGTAAGCGATGTCCACCGCGCACGGACACCCGCAACACCAGAGGCGTCACAAATGGCTTAGGCACCCTAAACAAACTGCAACTGTCACAAATTTGTGCAATTCCAATTTCATTACTATTTTTAAGTATCAGATCTAAAAAAAAATTTCAAAATCACATGGTTTACCGTAATTCACCGGGACTGTGGGTCTATCGGCTAAAGGGATGGAGGGATGGATTATCGGCCATGGACGTGAAATGTGTTATTTTAATATTATTTGTAATATGTCAGGTATAAGTTTTAGAATTCCGTACCTCAAAAGGAAAAAAAAGAAACCCTTATAAGATCGGTTTGTTGTCTGTCTGTCAATCAAGACCCTTTATTTCGAAACACTTGAAGGTATCGAGTTGAAATTTAATCGTATACTAAGGTCCTCTAAAGATGTAAAAACTTTTAACCTCTAAAGTTATGAAAAATAAATATACGTTTATTCAACAAAAAAACGCATATTTTTAACACTTCCAAGGGTTCAAGACTTTATGGTTCTTCCCGTTGACTTCGAGCTATGAAATTTGGCACGTAACATGGCCATAGACCACAAATGCAGAGAACAATCTCAAACTATACATTTTTAATTAAAGCTTTACAATATGGTGTCCATATTTATGGAGGGGTCAAAATTTCAAATTGAAGCTATTAGTTCAAATGGGATCTCATATGAAAGGGTTTAATGTGCACATCGCAAAATATGTATTATTTATTTTCCCGACGCATTACCTTTTATTTATGCTGTAAAATGACAAATAATAACGTTCTTTGTATTCGAAGTATATAAAATGAAAAATCTCAAATACTCGTAGATATAATAATAATACCTGATCTTACGTAGGGAACCCTCGGTGAGGAAGTTCGAATTGCTATTATCCAGGTTTCATTATTAGGTTTATATTGAAAAATATGCAAGCTCAGCAATTAAAAACATATTTTTAAATGCTGAGCCTCTACGGTTGCGAAAAAATGTCACCTCTGGTAGTTTTGTATCGTTTTAATCATGGAGTGTTCTGACGAGCTTTTCCGATTGGTCCCACCTTATTTGTTCCTTTACACGTGCTGGCCTTAAAAGTTTCCATTTTAGAATAGCAGTATCAGTTAAAATCTGGAACTCATTACCAGCGTACGTTTTTCTCTTCCACTGTGTTCCCGGTTCACCATGCCTCCTACCACGCACTGTAGAGTTAGGTTGCCGGCTCTTACATAAAAAAAAATCAGCCAAATGCGAGCCGGACTTGCGCAATGAGGGTTCCGTACAAAAGTTTATCATTGCAAGTTTTCCTTTATTAGTATAAGACGATTATTGTACCATATTTAAAAATTTTGAGGTTACGGAAGTGTCTTGTAGGTTTTAATTCCCTTGCAAATGTAAAAAAATTGCAGCATAAACAGATGTATATTTCGATTGCGTTGGCTTAGTGTTTGATTTCTTCACAGCTCTTGGGTATAGACAGTATACCTGCGTATTTGATATGAATTTCAGCTTGATACCTCGCCGCGTTCCTGAGCAAAAGGATCCTGACAGACAAACGGAGGGACAACAAAGTGATCCTATAAGGGTTCCGTTTTTTCCTTTTGAGGTAAGGAATCCTAAAAATACAATGAGCTAACATCAATAGACCTGCCCCATATAATGTAAGTGAAATTGCAACTATGGATTAAAATATGAACGTTCAATAGGAATAAGCATATTCCCTATGCAAGATTTATTGAAACTAACTCTAGTGAGGCCAAGTAAGATAACACTAGACAAAAAAGCAGCTGTTTTCTATAAAAATCACCTTCATTTAATACCTCAATGTTTATCTATCTCTATATTGGAACCCAAAAATAAAAACGTTCCTTTCAACAAGGCTTTCGACTCCTAATAAATTGAAAGGCAAAACGCAACTTAAGCCTACCAAGATCCTTCCCTAACTCGTAACATCTCACAGGGGTCTAAATTTGGTATAGGACCTTTAAAAGGATCGTCCAAAATGTACCTTTTGTTATTTGTACGCCACTTCCAACTCAATTTGGTAGTTCAAACTTAGCTTATTTCCTATGGGAAATTTTCTTGAAGCGAGGCCGAGGTAAATTGATTCTTGTAGAAATTTCTTTCTAAATATTGCGTTTTCTTGATTTGAATCGTGTTCATATTGGTAATCTTTGTATTTATACTATTAACTGTATTAGGTCCTAATTCTGGAGTACTATTTTTTATTTCATACAAATTTTATTAAAATGCTCAGCAAGGTATCGTAGACCAAAACCTAATTTGATGATGTTATGGATGATGTTAGGATGATGACGTTAATGACATAATAATTTTAAGTTGATTTAAAGACTCAAGAACATTGCACCGATTGACTTGAAAATGTTATGCGATATGCAATTTTATTTAGAGATTGATTTCATTTTATAATAAGTGATTATTTTTCTACTTAATTTTAAATAACTATTCTATTAATTAATAAATGACAAAAAAAACGCGAAACTTTGTATGAATGGATGTTTGTTACTCCTTCACATAAGAACTACTCAACGGATTTGGATGAAACTTTACAGTAATATAGCTGTATCAGAATAACACATATATTTGATAACCGAGATAAACGTGGGTGGGGCCGCGGGCATTAATTAGTTATAGATATTTTTTTGTAAGGTTTTTGCTTACGATGTACTCCAAAAGCATCTTACCAATTTTCATGGTTTTTTAATGTGTGTTTTACTATCGCACCTGACATAGGATTGTTAACATCACGGTTAGACTAAGCGAATGACAAGAGATGCGAACGTATATACGTGCATCATCTAGTATTATTGTATATATTTGTATATAGTATATATTTACATATTGTGATTATTTTTTTATTTATTATGCTAGGGACACATCGATATAATGTAGCTAGCCACAAAACCGCACTAGACAGCTGTCGGATGCAATAATCTGATAGTACATGCAATGTTGCATAAAACACGTCATCCACAATTTATTGTTCGTGTTGAAAGTTGTAACACTTTTAGATTGGGCATCAACAGATTATTTTTTACTACAAGTTACCACCTTGTTGGTCTAGCGGTTGGCTTATGTGGTGTATATGAGTGCCGCTCAAGACGTCTCGGTTTCAAATGACGAGTCGAACACCTCTGAGTTGAATGTTGGGGTAGGAACCCCAGTACCTCGAAGAGCAAATATAACCGTCGTCACGTAAACGCACGTTAAGACTTGTCGGATAATCTCACTCTCATAATTCGATAAATGTCATCGAATTATGAGAGTGAGATAATAGAAAGTGCACCTTTGTTTGCGCCCATACTTGTGTAATATAACTCTATAATATATGTTTATAATATAAAATATATGTAATATAATTGTGTAATATAATCTCCTGCGTGTTTGTCTGGTCTACCTCGAGATTAGCCGCTTTGGTGGTAATCGGCTAGAAGAACATCATTATAATTTTAGTTAAATTCTAAGAATTATAACAAAATATATTTGATATTACCTTTAGAAGAGTAGAGCTATACTTGCAATATTTGATAAATTGGCAATCTAATCAGATCAAGACGCGACTGGAACGTACTGTAGGGACTACGCCACTTGGAGGGTGATAACTAGCATCTGCCTCCAGAATGAAATCTGATTCTGGTTATAAATGACGTCGATTCTGAAGACCTAAAATCATATGGTCTTTTTATGGAATAGGGAGTAAACGAGCAGACGTATCGCCTGATGGTAAGCGATTACCGCCGTCCATGGACACCCGCAACACCAGAGGCGTCACAAGCGCGTTGCCGGCCTTGGGGGATGGGAAGGGGAATGAGGGGAAGGGTTGGATTATGGGCCTCCGGTATCCTCACTTACTGAATGAAACACAGCGCAGGCGCTGTTTCACACCAGTTGTTTGTGAGGCCGTGGTATCACTCCGGTTAAGACGGCACATGCGTGCCGAAGCATGGCTCTCCCATGGTCTGGATAATCCTTAGAGAGTTGCACCTAGTGGGTGTATCTTGGAATGGCTTATAGCGGAAACGCCTGATACCTTACTTCTACATCATGATGATCGCATTTCAAAAATATTTTTCTCACAGGGGTTAACACTTAGAACTATCGAAATCACATAGTCTAGCTATTTTGGGGAATACCCGGATTACGTTATTTCGTGTACCCTTTGCATCACTGTCGTATATAACTAATAACAATCTCAGGGTAACCCTCAAGCTTCGGGCTAATCTCTATTCAATTTTATTCCCTTTATATCGTCTTATCGTAAGCCTAGCTATTTGTGTTCATTGTTTGTTGATCAAGGTAAGTACAAAGAAAATAAATAACAGACCAAGCCAATAGAGTCTATTATAACATTTTTCAAAGACCTTTGAGATTAGAGACTACTTATAGAAACTTTTCCATTATCGAACACTCAAATAAGCTTACTAAGAAATGTTGATGTACCATATCAAATAAATATCTTATACCAATTCTTATTTTATTTATGATATCGTTATGTTCAATCATGCGGAACAGTATCGTATCGTTGTGACAGCTTTTATCGACATATACCTTACAAAAACAAAGACAGTATGACACTTATGACAATGTAGGTAGTAAAATGTACTTATAATTATCTTCAGAAGCTTCGGAGGGTTGTAATTTATAAGCCCTATTTTGGGTTTTACTATATTTGAATGGAGAAATCGGCAATTATTGCAGTTCACTTTAGACATAAGCTTATTTCATTGTATGATACACGATCATGCCTCATACAGACGGAATTTCTTTAAAATATTTCACTCAAGATAATGTTTAACTATATATAGAGAGAGGGAGAGACAGTAGATGAACACGATGATGTTAGAAACCATCATGTGATGCTCAAGATCTACCTATCATCTTTACTAATTTCATAAAATTCGAAAGTAAGTCTATCTGTCTCTCTATTGCGGTTTCACAACTAAACTACTACATTAAAATTAAGAAAATTTATTACACAAGGGTTATCACAGGCTCCTTTGATAATGCCATAAGGCGAAACCAGTCAGGTGTAATTTTAATTAATATCATGGAATAAGTACAAGTTAGTTTGATTTTAGAATGAATTGCAACAATTTATATCAAGTGCCGACAATCGAGATTATTATTATTATTTGACTGCCTCGGTGGCGCAGTGGTAGCTTACGCGACTGCTGTCCATGATGTGTCGGGTTCGAATCCTGGGTCGGACCAAATGTTTGTATGATCTGCAAATATTTGTTTCGGAGTTTGGATGTTTTCTATGTATAATATGTATGTATTTACAAAAAAAAAAGTATATATGTATTAATATCAGTTTTCTAGGACCCATAGTACAAGCTTTGCTTAGTTTGGGACTAGATGGCGTTGTGTGTTAGATGTCCGAAATATTTATTTTATTTATTTATATATTACACACCTTCATAAACATTTTACTGGGAGAACCGAGATACACGCGGGCAGAGCTGCGTGTAAGAGCTATTTAAAAATAAAGCAATTTATCATCTTAAACTTATTTTTTCACGAGTAATATGACTTTCTTTCTTACGTTTGATTGTGTCTTATGCAAAATGCTAATATTATAGAAACCAGCGGAGTGTTTTTGTTTTTTCGTCTTGTTGTGAGTACGAAATCAAAACTGATGAAAATAAATTGATTTATTTTCTTTACTTACTAAGCTTTATACTCATAAAGTTCAGTACTACTAATAAATATAAGCTTCAAAGAAACTATGTGTTATAATTTCATATAATAATTTTGCTTTGTTTATGTTTCTCAAATAATGTGGAATTCACCACACTATTCTATATTTAATTGCTTTGACGTAAATAAAATATTTTCTGCCTTTGTTAGTAACAAAACAATTCTTTGAAGTTAGACGTTATATCAAATGATTGAAGGTTGTGAAGTTCATTGATCCAGCGCAAGAAATTTTAATTTATTTCGTTTCTTTGGAATAGGTGTAAGCACAAAATAAGTAAAAAACCACGCAAAGAATTGATTTGGCTCCTATAATTAATCATTTGGTTGCTTTGCGGCACCTATAATAACCAGATTTTGTAACGAATACAGTTTTTGAAGTGAAAACTGCTGCAGGAGCGTATTTAGTATTCTAAATAAGCGTAATTATTTTTACCACGCATTGTATTTAAAGAGCAAAGAGGTATAGTTCCGGTAAGTTTAATCAATTGTTTGTTTATAGTATTGACTTTTCAGTTCTATTGGCAATCCTCTTGAATATATTTGTATATTTTTAAATCCGTTGGAAAATAGTACATTTATTTATAAATACCTATTTTTGAATTCAAATCAAACTATCGCTGCCCAGTGTTGTATGATGTGTCCACACAACAACGAGTCCTTATAAGAGATGATGAGTATGAGTTCCCTTATAATTGTATTTTAATTGTACTGTTTGCCACTACCGTGCTTAAGGTCTCGGGTTCGATTCCCGGGTTGGACTAAATGTTTGTATGATCTGCAAATATTTGGTTCGGAATTTGGGTATTTTCTATGTATTATATGTATTAGAGATTATATTTATATCATTTGTCTAGTACCCTGGATGGCGTTGTGTGTCAGATGTCCGGAATATTAATTTATTATTAATTAATTTAAACCAATATGGGTTGACAATTTTTTATAAGCTACGAATGAAAATAATTAGAAATTAAAGGTAAGAAAAAATACGGTAGAATTACAAAAGATCACATTCCAAAGAAAATCCTAAAAAAATAGAACGGAATTTCAGGTTAACGTTCAAGGAATTCTTTCAGCTACGAAGACTTTGGGATTCCACTAAACGTGCCAAAGTTTTCGGGTCAAGAAATTCTCAAGATTTTTTCGACTATAATATGTTGAAGAAAGAACAATTTTTACAGGTGTTTCTGATTTATAACACCAAGTTATTTGAGAAAAGTATTTACAGAACTTGTCCTTCGGAAACCTTTGATCTGAATCCCGATTTCGTTCCGCTATCAAGATAAAGGTTTCAAAGGTGACAATGATACCTTCACAGTTTCTGGGCTCATCTCGAATTTTCATTTACGGACTACGAGAAAAGGTCTCAAGCGCTAAGAATTCGATTGTTTAACTATTTTGTTGTTACATTTTTGAGGATAAAATCGTTTTTGAGAGGCTTTAACAATCATCCCTTTTGAGAAAAGAGTTCCTATTATTTGTTGCTCATTATTTTTATATGTAAAAGGCAAGCTTTACTGACTGATCTATCATCAACGCACGGCTCAAAACATTGAACGAATTGCGCTGAAATTAAAGCTATTATGATCTAAGGCGTGCGCTAAGAAAAGATTTCACAAAACTCAACCCCTAAGGGAGTAAAAAGGGAGTTCAAAATTTCTATGGAGCACCAAGATAACGTAGGTGTTTCGTTTCAAAACTTCGCGAGGTTTATGCTTTAACTAAATAAGCAAATACTTGCTTTAGGGTTTTTAGAAAATCAACTCTCTTAGGGGTAAAATGGGTTATCAAAATCTTTAAAGCAATAAGGGTATCGTTTTTAAAATTTTTGCCGCTAGTAATGAAAAATACCATTACCAATACCAGTGTGGCGCTCATAGCCCAGTTGCACTCGGTGATAAGAAACAATCATCGAGGGTAAGCAACGATGGCGCGGTCAGTACCTGGATGGGTGACCGCTGGTGGCATGTTACCATGAGCGTCTCCGTGATTCGGAGGTCACGTTAAGCAGTCGGTCCCGGTTGTTATCATACGATAACAGTCGTGAAGCTTAGTTGGAGGCCTTCGGGCGGCTTAAAAAAAAAAACATCCAACGGCAAGATTTACGTAGCCACAACGTATTCTTGTCAGTCCCCAACCCGCACTTGGCCAGCGTGGGGACGTATGGCCTTAACCCTCTCCCGAGAGGAGACCCGAGCCCAGCAGTGGGACATTATGGGTTGTTGATTGATTTTACTATTTGCATTTCCTTATTATATCTTTTTTTTTGGTTGCTGTTTTAATGAAAAATACATCAGTTTTAAATTTTAACATTGCGGACGTTTAATATCATGAACTATCATAATTATCATTATAATAAATTGACTGACTTCTTTGTACAGTCAGGTAAAAAAGTACCTAAAATCCTAATTCTGATCTCCTGACCTGAGTTTCATTTAAACCGGTACGGATACCGTAATACGCTTTCGTACCAAAAGTATACAAACAACAACTTTTTTCGGTACACCATATTATGTTTGTTCAAATTGCTGGTGAGTGGTGAAACTACAATAAAAAATGCAGGGCAGTTTCTAAGACAGCTGATAGAAGTAAAAAATAATTAACTTATGAATAGCATCGTCGAGGAAGCGTACAGTGACGATGAGTTTCACTGAAATCCCGTCAAAGTCAGTTCAGCCGTTCCTGAGATTAGGCTGAAATAAAAAGCTATGATTTAAATATCATATTGTTAATAGACAATATAAAATCATTTCAAGTTAAGAAACATCTAGCCACCACGTTTAACAGCAAACTATCTGTCAATAGATATATGCATAACTAGATAAGCCCCGCGATGTTCCAGTGGTATAACTTCACTCGCAGTTCACACCGCGGGTCGAATCAATTAACTAATTTGAATCTAAACAATTCTCGAATCCTCAGGAATAGGCTCAAAAAAATCACTGCAATCGTTTTAGGAGGAGTTAAGTCACATACACAAGTGTGTATGTGACTTAACTCCTCCACATCACTCCACATCCACTCCTCCTACACATCTGTAAGTACAGATGTATAAAGATTTACAGTGACATAAACATTCATTTACATTTCAAACAGAATAACAAAACACAACGAACACACCCCGCGGTCTGAACTAGACAAATCTAAAGTGCATTTAGCGAAACTAAACGAACGGAACACCCGAGCATCTCTTAAGAAGTCCTCAAACTCCAAAGCTGTATATTGTGTTTGGTTTATTTCGAGAACTTTCAGCTCTCACTTACACTCGAGAACGAGCTCTTACTTAGAGACAATCAAAGTTGCTTCATAGAAAGTTATTTGTTTTTAAACTTCGTTTGCTGTCTGGTAATTTATATTGTAAAATATAGTTTTAGAATCAACTCGCAGTTAGGTCTTTGAGTTTTAACTTACTGTGAATAAGTAAGAAAAAATCATAGGTTTATTTATCTATATAAATTAAAATGAGTCACTAAAATATATTAACGCCAAAGCTTCTTTTCGACTGCGCCGAATCGGATTATTCTTTTTTATCATGTGTTTGTCAGGACAAGCTTTGTACAAAAAAAAGGAAAACCGAAAATTACATATGGTACGAGACTGTACACTAGCATTTTTTTTTTCGTGTGGAAACCCCTTCGAGCCTTCACCCCACTGGGGTTTGCGGCGGGGCGGTGTGTCGGTTTCGAACCGACTAAAACCACACGGTGTGCCACTCTGTGCCTGAGACGGGAGGGATCCGAGAATCACTTTCTTACGCCATCCGCACCAACTGTACACTTCCCCTGTGGGAAGCGGAAGCATCAAAACAAGTTTTTTGGAAATTAAAAAAATTATGGAAGAAAAATATGATGGTACGAAGTACACCGGGTCATCTAGTTTTTTATATGACAGATACCATAATACATAACCACCGCCTAAGAAACATTTTCAACTAAAGAGTCACAGAGTGAATTACCACCTTGAGAGCTCTCTCCCCTCCAAAATTAGGTAGAGAAGAAGTTTAGATTCGTTGAAAAATAACAAAAACGGCTTCAAACAAGTTTTAATGAATCATACTAAAATATATCTTAGATATTGATGTTAATAAGGTTTTATCTCCTTAATAAGATGAATTATGTATGTATCTAAGCCTCACGTTAAAGTACTTCAATAAGGAATATTGACTTACCGTCATTATCTTGTTTGTAATTTGAGGCAGCAAATCTGTAAACAATCAAAGCAAACACACTATAATTTAGGCTATAATAGAACACAATAGGGGAATAAAAAAAATATTATGTTTATTTACTTATTTATATCATACTAGGAATACCCGCGGCTTCTCTCACATTTAATAAAAGGTAGCCTATGTTACTTCTTATACCTCTAAATATGTGTAGAAAGTTTCATAATGATCGATTAAGTAGGTTTCGCGTGAATGCGTAACAAACAATCTTAAATTCACGTTGATAATATTAATGTGATGAGATAACCGTGTACCGAGATATCGCGTTTTTTTTAAATACACATTTTGTTCGTTAGTCGAGGAATAGAACCCACAGTTTAATAGTCAGGATCGCTTAAAACCAGACAAATAGACTCGTGCGTACCCATACCTTTATATTTTTCATACACAGATATCACATTACATCAAACGTATATGAAATGAAAACAAAAAGTACCCAGACTCAGAACATAAATTTGTAGACCGATATCGGGCTTGAACACAATACCCTTAGAGCAGTGAACAGCGATGTGGCGATCGCTTAGAACACTATATCATCCATGCAGTCAAAACCCCTACACTACCCCTGTGGGAAGCGGAAGGTTAGTTATCAAAACAATTTTTTTGGAAATTACAGTCAAAAATTTATTTACGCAAAATAAAATGTCTTGCCCAAATATTGGGGTCACAAGCTATACTAACTGTGCTTTAATGAGTGTCAAATCTCTGCATATTTAAAAAAAATATGGTAAAAGGATACTTCTCAGCCTTGCAATTAATTAAAAACATTTTACTATTTTTTAGAGGCGCTCATAGCCCAGTTGCACTCGATGTTTAGAAACAATCACCGAGGGTAAGCAACGACGGCGCGGTCAGTACCTGGATGGGTGACCGCTAGTGGCATGTTATCATGAGCGTCTCCGTGATTCGGAGGTCACGTTAAGCAGTCGGTCCCGGTTGTTATCATAGGATAACAGTCGTGAAGCTTAAGACTACGGTATACGATATACGGTAAGATTACGTAGACACAACGTTGTCTTGCCAGTCCCCAACCCGCACTTGGCCAGCGTGGGGACGTATGGCCTTAACCCTCTCCTGAGAGGAGACCCGAGCCCAGCAGTGGGACATTATGGGTTGTTGATTGATTTTACTATTTGCATTTCCTTATTATATCAATGTGCATGTACATTATTTTGCGTTTAGTTGTTTATATGTGTAATAAAAAAACATCAATATTTTCATTTATGTAATTTTGTTTGAATCAAGTCAATAATTTTTGTTATTTATTTTAAATACCAAAACTACCCATGAATTTGTGTTTCTACAGTCGATTTGTCCATCCAAAGGTTGCCTGTTTGCCCCTAAGAAATAGCTTTTTAGCGATTAGGCCACTATTTGTTTATGGTCATTATATTGTTTAGCTCATATATATATATTATTGTATCAATTGGTGTACAGTAAAGTTTATTCCATTCTATTCTATACAATAATCAGATATATATAGATAGATAGAAAACTGTTTATTTGTACACCGTTTTTACACATTTTAAGAGATTACAGTAAATGACCAATATATAATACAATATACAAAGAGCGGCCTTATCGCCAAAGCAATCTCTTTCAGGCAACCTTAGGATGGATCAAGAAGTATCGGAGACACTAGAAGTTGACGGTGTAATTAATGTCAAAAAATAGTATATATTTGTAGTATTTGTGCATATTATAAGCATAATCATTGTGTTACTCTCAATGTATCTTAATTTCAGTAAATCTCAGTAAAAAACTATTATGTCACCTAATAACTCATTTTAACGTAACGAATATACGAGTACTTAATTAAAATGAGAATGATTTTTTTATTAAGTTCTTACAGGAACTGTTAATTAACAAAGACTATCGGTTTAGGGAATAGAATTTAAAGATACAAGCTTTAAAAGCATAACAAAGCTTGTTACGTTAATAGTCAATCAGAAAACAAAAAACAGCTAATGCAAGGAGATAATAAAACTACCACTTAAGCATAATGAAAATAACGAACATCTCACTTCACTACAGAAAAAACCCATTATAATATTGAAAACTTTTCTGAGAGAAAATATTTCTTCGCTAATAAAATTGCTAAGTGGATATTCATGTAGTGTAGATGCGCTTTGCAAATTTACAACGTTTGCACTGTGCAAATGCTCTTTGCAAAACATTTGTTATATGTTTAAATTATGAGAATGGTAGCATGCTGAGTTATATTTCACGTGTTTTTGCTCGTTTGTCTTTTAAGAAAACTTAGTCGAAACAACTTTAACAAAAGATAGTTAGCTAACGTATACATAATATACATGAATTTGCATGTATGTAGATATATATATGTATTGCCAGTTATATTCATTAGAATTTTATAATTCTTCAAAAATTATTGCACTGTCAATTGCTACTGTCTCTCCAATACATTTTGATCCATTCTAAGGTTGCCCGGAAGAGATTGCTTTCGGCAATAAGGCTTATGTAAAACTTAGCAAAGTTTATATAATGGATACTAAACAACTGATATAAATACATACTATACTTTTTTTCGTTAATACATATTATACATATGAAATACCCAAACTAAGCCACAAATATTTGCAGATCTGGTAATTGGATGAGCCACTGTGCAAACGCAGAAGTCTTCAATTGGCATTCAATTCAATTATTATATTAAATGGTGTCCTAACACAATAAAATATAACCATTCAATTTTATTTTTATTTATTCTTCGATTTCTGCGTAACTTCTTACTTTATATCACATATAAACTCCGAATAAGCCTTTTCTATTATTCATTAAACAACCTACAACTTGCTAAATAAGAGTATTGTAAGAACTTCCATTCATGATGCAGAATCACATCAGATTAAAGTTTGTTACAATTATTGTTGTTGTGTTCATTACAATTATTTCATAATTCATCATATTATTGTTTTTATTGTACCGATAGTATTAATCTGCCTATAATATCTAAACAGGACATCCTTTCTAAATAACAGGATATCTTTATTGCGGTGTCTCAATAAATATCCAAGCTGCCTCTGTCGGTTTTGTAGAAAACTCCCAGTCCTCAAATACACCGTATTGTAAAAATTAAATAAGTAACTAATTTTTTTCGGAGATCTAACACAAAACGAAATATAGTCTCAAACTAAGCACAGCTTGTATTATGGGTACTAGACAACTAAAACGTCAACAAGGCAAGAACATCTGGTTCTAGATTTTACACCGTAGATAGATGTACTGACGTCTTTTAGAAAGTACCTTGATTTGACTCGATATTTAGGGTTATGGTCGGTTTTTTGATGTTGCATGTGGATAGAAAGTAAGCTGCATTGGACTGATTACAGATTAACAAACAAATATACGATATAATTGGTCAATAAACTGACATTTTAATATATTAAAAAGCCCTGCAATAGTAAAAGTCTAATATAAAGTGCATAAATTCCCAAGCACGACTTGAACAGTTCTCGGGAGGCTTATACTATTAGTAAGCAAGCACATTTTATATTATTTAAAACACTTAATCTGTTAACTGACCATACCGTCTTTATGTCGAAACCAAAAGAAAAACTGTAAAGTTACTGGAAATATAAAATAAATATTCTTTAGGAGACGGATTATTTTTGTTATATATCACCATTTATTTTCTAGTCATTTTCTTGTATGGTGTGTTCAATCATGTAATGTTGAGAAACTCAAAAGAAGTTATACTAATATGTCCTGTAATCGCATTTCAAACATTTATTTCCAACTACGTACCAACGCCTAGTTCGACTAAATCTTAATAATTACTAGGTATATAATAAAATATATTATAACCTTATAATGTATTTCAATAATCAAGTAAATAGTAAATCTCATTTTAAAAATATTTATATCTTGGCGCCTTCCGTTAGTCAGATTCCAGTCCCCTTTATAAATAGCGCCTACTGTTATTTATGCTAACTCCTGCGTATAAATCGCATAAATCTTTCATGTTACACAATCCTGTATTCTCAAATAATAATTGTATCATTATCATTGTTCATTAGAATCATTATGATAAAAAATGTTTAATACTATCTGCTTAGTTTAGGAATTTATTATTGAATTGGGTCGGCCCTGTCAAATGTTATGAAATGCCGTCGGTTGGAGTAATTGGGGACATTCATATTCTAACCGTTCTACTTGATGTGAATTGGAGAAAGTTACAAGTTATATATAACGTGTTCCTTTGCCGCCATCTCGACTATCCACGTTACACAATACATCTACACGCGATGTAGTACAAGCGTTCCAGTGACTAATTAGCCCACAGTAGTCACTAAAAATAAGAACTGTGTCCCTACATAACATATTATCACCAAATTAAATAAACTAATCAAAACACATTATAAGCAAATAAAACAGTAGATGACAATCGCCGTGTAACCTGAATTGCTCTTAATTATGTAGGATTTAGAGATGCAATTTATTTTTAACTCATTATTTATTTAAGCCTTTGTACAAACCCTATTATATGGTATTTATAGCGTGACTGTGGAAATGGGGAATTAATTATCCGTTTCTATTTTATGTGGATGTTAAACGAAAATAACTATCATTTATAAATTTTGCTAAGTTACCTTCTTTAGAACTAATAGTGTAAGAGTTATTTGAGTTTAAATTCTTATGACAAGCAAAAAGCGAAGGGCAATAGCTGAGACAGAGCGATTGCACTTCCAACCATTTATGGCAATGTCGCTTTTGCTGTTTCCAAAGATTAAAATGTTTTGTTTAACACATATATAATATTACGATATAAAGGGATATCTCTAAATATAAAGATAAACACTTTAGTAATAATATCTATTTCGAATATTTATTTATTTAATAATTTTTTTTTTTTAAAAAGACAATTCCCGCATTAGGAATATACATTCCTGTATCGCAGGGGGCTTTACAAACATACATGAGATGGGCACAAAGTACACCCAGACTCGGAACAACAATTTATAGATCACACAAAGTGTTGTCCCATGTAGGATTTGAACCCACAACACTTGGCGCAGCAGAAAGCGGTGTGGCGACCACTTAAACCACTAGGCCAACCGTGCAGTCATTATTACAATACTGTACTACAGTATAGTATTATTACTATACTGTGCTATTTACCATGGGAGAACCACGCTTTGGCATGAATAGGCCGGTTCGATTAAAGTGTTATCACGGTGTCACGGAAAACCGGTGTGATACAGCGCTTGCGCTGTGTTTCACTGAGTGAGTTATGATTACCCGAGGCCTAATCACCTACACGTCCCCCAAAGGCCGGCAACGCACTTGTGATGCCTCTGATATTGTGGGTGTTCATTGGCGGTGGTAATAGCTTATCATCAGGCGATACGTCTTCTCATTTGCTCGTTGTTTCATAAAAAAACACAACGCCATCTAGTTTTAAGCAAAGGAAAGTTAGTGCTATGACAGCTGGACTGACTGATAAAATGCACATATATCTTTTTTGTATATAAACAATTAAACATAGAAAACACTTAAAATCCAAAACAAATATTTGCTGATCATATGAATATTTGGTCTTACCCCGGAGTATGACGTCACATACAACAGTTACCTAGCGTGCCTACGCTACCACTGCACCAACAAGGCAGTGAGTCAACTTTTTTGAATTTGTAAGACAAAATAGTATAAAACCACTTCTCGTGAAAGAACTTCGGTGTAATACATGCCCAATGGTCCTAACTTTCAAAGAGTGTACATAAATTTTCTTTGGATAGCGTAGCATGTTTGTTTCCAATTTTAATATCTATATTTTACATCTCGTCTTGATAGTTCGAACATACATCTTCAGGTTTTATTTCAAATTTCACTGTTTCGGAAGAAAACTGAACTTTCAACATATTGAGATAGTTGTCTTTGAATTTTTATTTGTTGGTTACTTGTAGATGGATTGAATGTAATTTTTGGTTATCTATTTTGTTAGTTTCGTCAACCGATTTACTTATTTTGTTTTACATAATAGGATTATATGGTGATAAGTAGCTACTTGCTAATAAAATACACATTTGTGTTGATTCTCATATAGATGTAGGATAAGATATCGCCATTCTATCACGAGAATGATTACAATGCTGGAAAATGGACGGAGAAAGCATGTGGTAAAGAAAAATTCGTGTACCATTGTCGACTTGATAAATCTCTTACTTAATAATGAGATTAAAATGTTATTTCATAGTAACAAATAATAAACACTTAGTTTTAATTGTACAAGTAGTTAAGAATTAATATTTTTCCTTATTTTAAGTTTAGTCTATTCTCAAGAAAAACACCAAATCTTGTACATTGAATACGGAATTTATTATTAACTAGAGGTCCGACGTTTTTGAGGTTTGTAATTATATTGTATATCAAGATACCGCATTTTTATTAATTTTTACCGATGCTTTTCATATTGTATTATAAGTCTTAAAATGTTTTATGTAAACATCATCCAAACTAATATTTCAAATAGAAATGTAACTCTATCAGTGAATGAAATTTGTTATTGAGATAATTTGATTCTTGATGAAGGACATGGGCTTCTTAACCGCGATTAGCAACATATACTTAAACGGAGATGCGGAAAAATATATATATATATATCAGCTTTAACATTTCTATAAGCTGCATTCTGGAGATGTCTATGAAATTATTACTGACCTGGATACGATACTCCTGACTGTAAATATGTAGTTGTAAAAAAGGATATTGACTTTAATCTTCCTTTTATTGATTCCAATTCAATTGAAGTGTCGGTTAAATAAGAACACAGTTCATTATCCCCAAAATAGTTGTAACACCTTATCCGCAAGGATAACAGTAAGTAATCGAGTCTATAGACCCTTATCTAAATTAAACGCAAACCTTTACTATTGAAACTGTTCAAAGATCCTTTGAATAAGGGTTTCATTAAATTGATGAAAGGATAGTTTAGGGGTGGCGATCACTATTCCCTTATATGCGCTGGGTATTAATTGCCGGGGTAAGTAAAGATTAAAGAGTAAACCGCTCTGTAATGGCCCGGGTGTTCTATAATAATTTACTACAAAATTTTGGCCATTGGAATTTTAAGTCAATATGAATATAGTTTTTTCCGTTTACACATGTCAAGATAAGTTATCTAACTAATACCTTAAAACAAGCAATTCTTGTATATATATATATATATATATATATATATATATATATAACCTGAATCTCGGAAACGGATTCAAAGATTTTATGAAAGTTTTGGGGCGATAAATTGATCTACCTAGTTTTTTTATTTTTAAATATACCTTGAAATGAAATACCCATCCAGGTACTGGTACTTGTTATGGCAATGGACAATTACTAATTTTATAAGCGAGTAATGTAATTTATTAAAATACTTTAAAAGCAATCTACTTAAATGAAAAATGTAAAAGTTTGGTATCTAAAATAATATTGTGGCGATTGGTAGGTACCTTTGTAAAGTTTAATCTAAATCCGTTTAGTAGTTTTTGTATGAAAGAGTAACAATTATTCATACGTTCACCCTCACAAACTTTCACATTTATAATGTTAGTAGGATTAGTAGGTAGTAGGATAGGATAGTATCACATATACCTATTGAATTATTTTATTAATGACGTCATATGTAGTAAATTGAAATTTAAAATCATATAAATGATATGACAGGTTATATACCGTTTCACTTTGCTATATAATCATATATTTTAGTAAAAGTAAAAAGCTAGGTCTAAAAAAGTAAAAAACTAAAAAACTAGTCATATCATTTGTTATTATGTATTATGAATCATTGACAAAATAATATAAATATTACAGCCTCATGAAAAATCGAATCACTTAAAAATACTTATTCTGCCATCCAGCCATTATTCTATATAAATTTTAGACCGTTGCTCAACCCGCGTTGTTATCGTGGTAAAGAAAACATAAGGTTTTCTTTACCACGATAACCACGCGGGTTGAGCAACGGTCAATTCCTTCACATCCTTCCTTAACATCTCAGAGTATCTCCATGTCAAACATTGAAATCGGTGCAGCTATTGAGTCGTAAAAGCGAAAAAGACAGACTAACTTTGAATATATGATATTAAATATGGATACAGATTTATATAAACAACGTGTTGGAACGTATTCGATCGACAATTTCTACAACCGATGGCAAAGTGAATAATTGAATGGACTACTTCAAGACAAAATGAAATTGAAAGAAAATTTCGATCAAACTTATCTTATTATAAATGTACGTGTATAAATGTACGCAAATATAGTTAAACTTTATTTTCATATATATGAGTTTGAAGAAACATTAGGTTTAAGGGTTTCGGGCAATTAGAATCACCATGTAGAGCAAGCCGACTAAGAGAACAAAATATGCGGTATAACAAGGCTGAAAAGGATACGGTGACCACCACTTTTGGATTCTGCTTAAGCTTAACATCAAACAGGGTAGAACCACTTTAGGTAGTCCATACTTAAAAACCGGCCAAGTGCGAGTCGGACTCGCGCACTGAGGGTTCCGTACAAAACTGTAGATACGTTATATTATGTAACTAAAAGTTACGCTTTTCGTATTTTTTTTTTATCTGTGCTTTAGGACATTGCTACGTGCCCTGTATGTTTCGATTCCCTTGCGAGTGTCGAAAATTTTCAGCATAAACGGCTGTATCTTTTGATTGCGATGGATTTGACGTTTGATTTAGAGTGGTACCGCCACAGTGGTACCACAGTCGAACCAGTCGATACGAGACTACTAAGTATTAGAAAAAACTTTATTTTTTATTTTTCTGTACCTGTGAATTATTTATTTCAACCATTATGACTGAGTTCTTCGTCATCGACAGTATTTAGTTAGAAGATAAATAGGTAATTAAAATCTCTTTACAACATTCACTGCAACACCCTAGTTAACACATTATATTCCATGTGTCCCGTGGCAGTACGAGGAGTACGAGGCTAGCATTAGCTAATATTGGCACTTTGCTCCCGGCTCCGTTTCAAGCACTCAGCGATATTGCATGCTGAGGTGGCTGTAAATTATTACTGAGACGTATGTTCGGCTCTACACTTTTATTTTGAACCCTCTTCTAGGTCTAAGGCGTGAATTAAAATGAGTAAGATACATTTTTGAACTAAAACACACATTATCTACAATTTAATTCTTATCTTAATGAGTGCTAAGCGAAAGGTAAAATGTACATATATATACACAACACCATCTAGTCCTAAACTTAGCAGAGCTATTAATATGGGTACTAGACAACTGATTTCCATAAATATGTATTTTTTTTGTAAATACACACATATTATACATAAAAAACACCCAAACTCCGGAAAATATATGCAGGTCATACGAATATTTGGTCCGACTCAGGAATCGAACCAGCGTTCTATCAGTCAAGCTTACGTGTGTTCATGATTTATTGAAATAAATCATCATCATCAGCCGATCGAAGTCCACAGCTGGACATAGGCCTATCCATTTCACAGCGTCGATCCAGGGAGGACCTGAAATAGCATGGTCCGGATTCTACCATAATAGGGCACCAGAAGCTGGTTATCGGGGTGTTTTTTTTAGTGGAAACACTACATGCTCCTGCCTCCTGAGTCTCCAAGGAGCTGGAGATCCGAATAGATTTTTACACTCCGTCAACAAATAAAAATACAACTCTCTATTTGAAATAAGTGTAAATAGTGATTCAATATTTATTAATATAAATAAAAATAAAGGAATGATTACTTTATATGCAAAGAGTTTTTTTTTTGGGATAACGCAACACACAAATGTAAAGGATAACGAATGAATCCAAACAATTTTAAAGACGCTTTTTTCTGTGTTTATTTATAATTACATTATTTATGATTTGTTTTGTCCTCTTTGGTTTATCAATATTACAGTTGAATTACATCAATCGATTAATTCCATTAATTAGGTTATAGTTATCTATAGCTTACACGACTTTTAAACGCTATGGAATTATTTATTGCTATAAAAGTATGTGCATTACTCCAATCCATTGAGCAGTTTTCAAGATTTATGTAAAGAAATAGAGACGCTCAACAAAGCTTTCTTTAAAATTATGCAAGAATTTGCATAAGCTGTTAAGTGAACTTACTATTATAAGAAATACTTATTTTTTTTTTTATGGAATCGCGGGCAAACTAGCAGACGTATCGCCTGATGGTAAGCGATTACCGCCGCCCATGGACATCTGCAACACCAGAGGCGTCACAAGTGCGTTGCCGGCCTTTGGGGGATGGGGAGGAGAATGGGGATGGGGTTGCGGTATGGGCCTCCGCTATCCTCACTCACTCAGTGAAACACAGCGCAAGCGCTTTTTCACACCGGTTTTCTGTGAGGCTGTGGTATCACTCCGGTCAAGCCGGCCCATTCATGCCAAAGCGTGTCTCTTCCACAGTAAAAGCGTGGCTCTCCCACAGTAAAGCATGGCTCTCCCACAGTAAGATGGTCGTATTGTAGGTTTATTTTACAAGAATTTATAAATTTTTGTTTAGCTTTGTAAGACTGGAAACCTATATATAATGGTTGATGAAAGACCATGGAATTAGTCTGGGTAAGAAACAGTAGATAATGTTGATTTTTAAATATTTAGGAACGGGGATTATCAAAAGTAAAAATAATTACAAGACCGCCTCATCGGTCTAGTGGTAAGCGTGAGCGACTGCAGATCAAGAGGTCTCAAGTTCGATTCCTGGGTCAGACTGCTTTTGAGTTTTCTTACAAGAAATTCTTGAAGGCAGCCCGGAATATGTCATTTATTTTTTATTTTTTAATGTTTATTTTTTTCATAAATTAGTTTGGATAAATTATTTTTTAAATAACATTCCAAGTAATAAGTTTTCACTTCTATCGGCAGTCCTTAGGACTGCCATTTTTCATTTTATGTTAAAATAACGACACTGAAATATGACATGTATTACTAAACAGGTTTTTATCCATTGTACGATAAGCAGTTTTGAAAGAAAACTATCCTAAAACAGTATACGCTTGATTGTTTACAAATATTTTACAAAAACAACTAGTTACAAAATGATGTACAAACATCTTGTCTGGGTAATAAAGTTTCTCTTTAGTTATTTGTAAAGGGGTAGGTCACAACATGTTTCGGCACGTATTGAATCCTCCCCATTGTCAGCACTAGACTTAGTAATGAGTTCGGTCTCCAGAACCAGATAATTAAATTAGGTACCGAGTTCCAAGAACTGTAAAATTTTGAAAGTAACAATTTTAGTGAGTAATTTAAGAGTACGCATAATGTGATAGTTTAGGCAGTCATCATGCAGCTTTCTACTGGGCTGAGTATTGTAGGTTCAAACTCACATGGAACAACATTCTCTGTGATCCAAAAATTGTTGATCTTTTGATTTATGTATTTATATAAACCCTTAATCTCTTTAAATGTAAAATAAAAAATAATTAAACTAAAAAAACATGTTATAACGATATTTCTAGAATTTGATGATCAAATATTTTAACGTACCTTTCTGAAATTGCATTGAGTGTTGATACTGTGCCTGAAACAATATTGAAATACAAAATTAATATGCAAATAACCACTTAGAATAATGAAAACATAACAGTTAGTTGTGATTCTTATTTTGGAAATTTGCTAGACAACAGATTATTGCACTTTTTCTTCAATAATTAGAATTTCTTTTTAAATTTATTCAATTAATTGGGAGTGTTAGCTATGAGTAATTTTTGTATAAGTAAATGTAATTTTCGTTTGATAGTTCCATGTAAATAAAACGATATTGATGTTTCTCACTTATGTCGTTGGTAGGAGTTAAAACGTGAATAAAATGATGTTATATTGTGAGATTCTACAATAATGTTCCAAGCCAATTTCAAGAATTAACTGACGTCTTCGTCACGTCCAGTTACAACGTCGTTGCTAAGCCCTTATTAAAACAAAAACTATGTGACAAGTTGCAGCTGCAGTTGCAGATTATTTAAACAGCAAATTTGCTTGAGATTGATGCTGCACACTGGTACAATTACGTTCCTACCATTTCTATTATGTTTAAAAGAGATTTAAATTTAATTTATTCTTGTTTTTGTTCTTCGTTTATATTTAGTATGTTTATTTTTATCTTTCGGGCTTGTATATCGTCTGAACAGATAGGCTGAGTAAAAATTAGAGTACTTTCTTCAAAAGGCCAAATCAGACCTTACATATTCACATTGCTACTTTTATTTAACATTGTGCTGCATATAGTTTAATTTCAATTGTTTACGGGTGAAAAAGAAAACATCTGTTTATGTTTCTTTCCAGATTAAATCTTTGAAAATGACGGCGCCTTCCTTTGGTAAAGTCCGATTTGTAAAAGTATCGGCTTATACTTATTAATAAAAATAAATTCACTTATCACGAATCCACAGCTTAACTCGATATAAAACAATCAGTTATAAATAAGCACAAAAAGACAAAGTATTAAACTATCGACACATTATTCGTCACGTTAAGCTGTCTCGTCTATAATCGATGTTACAACCTTGTATATCTCAAGTCGATATAAATCACGATTATCTTCGAATCATCGGGTAAACAAGACGCTATTATTGAGTTTCAATAGTATGTTGAAGTCTTTATATGATATAGGATTATCTCTATACAAAATTGAGTATATCTTTAAACTTAACAATAAGAAATGATAAAAATATTTTGTGAAACTATTTTTGGGTTTAATTTTATTTCATGTAGGACGGTTTTTATTCAAAGTCTATTGAAATATATAATTCTAATACCACAGTTCATAGGCCTGCTGGGCAAAGGTTTCTCAAATTGCACGCTAACCTCTACGCTACGCTCCGTTTACCTCAAAGATTATCGATTCTATGGCAAATGTGGCCCACTATCACTTCAGCTTGCTAATCCTGTGGGATATGTAAATGACCCTAGTTCTCTGCCGGATCGTCTTGTTTCTGATACGGTCCCTCAGAGAAACGCCGAGGATAGCTCTCTCTATAGCATGCTGTACGGCTTTAAACTTGTGGAAAAGTTGGACAAGGATGGTAATAATTTTGTTCAGCTTACGGCTTTCACAACCTCAAGAGAGAAATACTTCGCTAATAAAAGTTATAATATTAAACAATACTTCAGTTTTAGTAACACCAAATTGAAAAAATATTTCGTAACCATTTCTATTCTAACGACAAATCACAATATATATTTTTGCCTCCCTTTTTCGAATACCAAATACGTAGAACTGAGATCAAAAAAGTATTTAAACGAATTATGTTAGCATACAACCTTAACATCAAAGAGAAAAGGTTAGTGTTAACAAAATATTAGCTTTTATGTTGTTAAGGGTTATTATTGAGGGTGTGCGTGGATGGGCGGTTAGTTATTCGAGCGTCGAAGTATTTGAGATAAAAATTTAAGAACTTTTAGTAACTTTAGTGGTTTTTTTTCTTTTGAGAGAGCTCAATACGAATGTGGATTTCATAGGCTACAACAAAATATATTATATCGCCATCTATCGAAGATACACCTTACATCTAAAAATATGTAACAACTAATCCTGAATTGCTATAAAGAAGTCCTCGCGCCGATTAGGATATATACTTCCTAACATTACCCTTGGCCCATCAGACATGATTAGATCCCGTCTAGCTGGAGGGTGTTGGAGTCACGTGCCGTATTCATTATTTAGTTATAATCTAAGTTGATTTGACATACGGAATGGAGTTTGTTTTCCGTATGTCGATGAACTATGAATTCAGATACCCGCACAAGATGAATAGGTAGATACACCTATTATTATATATATTTATTACAAGTAATACAAAATAGCAATACCATATAGAAAAGTAAATTAATCTGGTATAGAACTATAGTAATTCTAAACTACCTTCCAACGACAATCCAGTAGTTGACAGTTATTTGCTGTAGATAATGATGACAGAATGCATAAGTTACTTGATTTTTTTTTTACTCGATAATAAGTGTAAAATCCCTTGAAACTTTGTAAAAATAAGTCGTTAATTGAAGCTGACAAAGCAAAAATTCAATGTTATTCAATATTACTAACAAAAATAACAATCAAAATGAGCCTTCAAAAATATAACCAAAGTACTAAGAGAATTGAGCCAATATTCGAGCCGTCATATTAAAGCCGGGATCACGTCTACCGACACTTCAGCTTGACAAGGGTTCCCATGATGATATTTTGACAGGCCGACTGCCAGAAATATCAGCAAGTATAATTGTGTATTTATAAGATTACGCATGTAGGATCTATGAAGCGTAATGAAGAAATGTTTTTTATAGAATTCACAATGAATCGAGCTACTTATAGTTCAGTGCTTTTATGAGATGGTGCTAAATATGTTTCAGTTTGTATTTCCAGGAACAGTATAGTTTTACAAAGTAGTCAAGGTCGCGAAAAACGTTGAATCTGGGCAAGAATAGTTGTCTTATAAAGTCTTAGGAGAAACCTTTGGTCTTTATTCAGTAGTGGACGTCTTTTGACTGATATAGAGATGATGAATGAGCATAGTTGCCTTGTAAACAGCCTTTTTTATAGTTCAGGGGCAAACGAACAGACGTATCGCCTGATGGTAAGTGACTACCGCCGCCCATGGACACCCGCAACACCAGAGGCTCATAAGTGCATTGCCGGCCTTTGAGGAATGAAGAGGGCGATAGGAGAAGGGGTTGGGTATAGGCCTCCGGTATCCTCACTTACTAGGCGCTGTTTCACACCTGTTTTCTATGAGGCCATGGTATCACTCCGGCCGAGCAGGCCCATTTGTACCAAAGCGTGCTATTATATAAGTATCATCCTGCTAAAGTGATGTGCTCTGTCTGATGATAAATATATGCAGAATCCAAGAGTAGTGGTCACCATACTTATAGCAAATGCGGACTATGCAATTATGCAGCATAGTGACAAACACTATGGCGGCTGTTTGAGGTGATTCTGCATCTGATCCATTAAATTTCAATCTAGTCTCGATCTCATAAATATAATAAAATCAATATTTGTACAAGTGTGATAAATTATTACAAAGACTTGCACCTTGCTCATTCAACTTTCAATCTCAAAACTATTTTTGCAATATGAAATTCCAATGAAATAAAAATTATTATTTGAATATATCGAATTATATATTTCCAATTGTATGATCTGCAAATATTTGTTTCGGAGTGTGGGTGTTTTCTATGTATAATATGTATGTATTTACAAAAAAAAATATATAAGTATTAATATCAGTTATCTAGTACTCACAGTACAAGCTCTGCTTAGTTTGGGACTAGATGGCGTTGTGTGTTAAAATGTCTGAAAATATTTATTTATTTATCTAAAAATTTCATACATGCATCGTCCATACAAGTTTACACAAACATTAATATGTATGTTTCAATAATCCGATTAGACTGATGCGAGTGGACATTAAATTAATCCAACTATGTTTGACCCAATAAGCACTTGGTAAGCTATTACACAAATAATAGATACTGCTTTGTGTTATCGCATTACCCATACATGTAAACGGTAAAATACCAAGTCTCACTACCCCTTTGTGGTGTCTGTTTGTGATTGTAGCTTCAATTTAACGTTCATAAATGTTACTGAGTGCCTTATTTCAATAAATGATTTTTGAATTTGAACCTATTCATTTCGTGGGTCTCCTAAAAAGCGACTAAGGAAGCAGTACGCAGTACAACATCGCTACAACGAGAAGAAATACTTAATACAAACAATATACCAACCCAGCTTTGCTAGTGTGGTATGGTATGGCAAAACCTTCTTTCTAAGGCTCTCCTTCTAAGCTTGTGCCTATATTCAACAGTGGACTGTTAAAGACTATCGATGTAATGATAGTAAAGACGATGATGAATTATCATGAGTTATTTCGTGTTTGAAACTTTGAAAATAATGAACTTTTATACAACTTCTATCCTTATGATTTTTGAAGAACTTCAATAAACGTCAAAGTTACGTTCGCCGGAAAAAGGACTTCTGTACGATAAAACAATTACATGATTGACGGCGGCTTTGATCAAACATTATCGCACGTCAACGATGTTTTAAAGGATTATGTATGGCTACCAAAATAAGTCGTGTATTTTTAGCTGAATACGTTGAAGCCAAAAAGGAAGATAATAGATATCCATAAATAACTAATTTAATACATAATGTTTAAATCCAAATTTTAAATTTTTGTCCGTGTAAACATACTATAGCTTTTTTCTTTAGAAATATATGTCTTCCATAAATTAAAAATACACTGACACGAACAAAACCAAAACCCTTCGTTATTAATCAGATGTACTTAACTGAAATCCCTGGATAGCAATTAAACATACAGAGGAACAATATTGACAATATAATCCCTGTAATTCCACACGAGTCCGATATATCAGTTTAGTTTGACAAGCAGTTGAGCCTGCGTGTTACATCGTTTGGCAGGACTTCGTGAAATATAATAGACTTTATGTGTTTGTGGGAGTATTAACTTCTAATCAAGGCTTTGTTTGTATTAATGTCGATGATTCGTTAACTATTTTCCTTGATAGAAATTTATACTAATATTTTAAATTAGAAAGTAACTCTGTACATCTGTCCGTTACGTTTTCGCGGCTGAATCACTGCATCGGTTTTAATGAAATTTATAATAAAGATACTTTGATTATTCAGGAAGAATAAAGACGGGAGAGCCACGGGGAAAAGCTAGTTAGCATATAAAATAATTTGTAATTATGATCCACGTTATCAGAACCAGACTTTGACAAGCATGGGCCGGCTCAATCGGAGCGAGACTACGGCCTCACAAAACACTGGTGTGAATACAGCACTTGTGCTATATTTAACATAACGCCAACCCCTCCCTCACCCCCTTCTCCATCCCCAAAAGGCCGGCAACGCACTCGTGACGCCTCTGGTGTTGTGGGTGTCCATGGCGGCAGTAATCACTTACCATCAGGCGATACGCCTGCTTGTTTGCCCCTATCTATAAAAATCAATCAAATCAAGAAATCGCTTACCATCAAGCCCCCTATTCCCCAAAAAAAAACTATTAATTTAATAAGTTTGTTCAATAATAGCTTGTTTTAGTCTTGAAAGTATAGTTTATATCCGTGACAGTTGATTATCGATACCCATGGGCAGCGATAATCGCTTACCATCAGGTGATACGGTAAGCCGTTTGCGCCCCATTAAACAAAATACAGGCAGATGTGACAGAGGACTTAAAATAAATAGTGAAATACGATCTTACAGTACAAACAGTTCAGCAAGTATGCCCTGTCTCTCAGTTGACAAGCTTATCCACAGCACACAGTTCTAGGTTTGTGACTTATTAATGACAGATTGAATTTATTCGTAAATACTTAGCTCTTTAAGTACCTCGGTGGCAAAGTGGTAACGTATGGGACTGCTATCCTTGAAGTCTCTGGCTCGATTCCTGTTTCGTACCAAATATTTTTTTATTTTTATCAAACATGTGTTGGATGTTTTAAAGTTTGGGTACAAAAAGTATATATGTATTTCTAGCAGTTGTCTAGTGCCTATAATTTTAGCTCTACTTAGTTTGAGACTAAATGGCGAAGTGTAAAAAAAACTTGGCCGACCGTAATTGACTGCAAGTAAATAAGAATATTAATTTATAAATTCGTTTGGACGCAGCAGCGAATTTATGTAATAAGAAAATTGAGAAATGAACTAATCCTATTAGTGCTCTGAGATTTTTTTAATCACGATTTCTAGGGTTCTCCATGCCGTAGTGAAAAACAGATCTTCGATAGGATCACTCTTATGTTCTTAGGTAAGTTTTGCTACAACTCATTCTGCTCGAACCTACTGAATTAATTAATCAAGAAATTAAAATTTATTTATGACATTATACAGATATAAATCTAATAATATTTTTTTATAAATAATAAAAATAAAATCAATATAATACATTTTTAGTAAATAAAGTTTTTCTTGTAATATATACTTTCAGATAATATCAATTATTTGCGTTACTAATGGTTTACAGATATAATATACATAATAGTAAATAAAATAATGATAATATAACGCAAAAAGGGGCTCATAGCCCAGTTGCACTCGGTGATAAGAAACAATCACCGAGAGTAAGCAATAATGGCGCGGTCAGTACCTGGATGGGTGACCGCTGGTGGCAATTACGTAGCTACAATGTGGCCTTGCCAGTCCCCAACCCGCACTTGGCTAGCGTGGGGACGTATGGCCTTAACCCTCTCCTAAGAGGAGACCCGAGTCCAGCAGTGGGACATTATGGGTTGTTGATGATAAATAATAATATATGATTTATTGTGAAAGCAAAATAAATCAACACTCTATAACTTTCTTTTTAGCTGGCGCCTGTTGTGTTAAGAAAACAATCTATCACCTAGACATTCTATTAACTTTCTTACAAAATAATATTCAGGAAACTGTATAAGAGTTTCAGATTTTCAGCATACTCAGTATACGTATCGTATACCTTTCCCTACGACGTAGTACCGTAGGTATTTTATAGACGACATAGCATTTTCGTAGAGGTTATTTTATACAAGAAATATTTCATAAAACTTTGAGAGTGTAAGAATTCTCACGAAAATATCTAAAAATTTACTCTTTAAACGAGAATGTTATTATAAAAGGTTGTTATAAAGGCTTCCTTCAAAGTATTTTCCTGTACAAACTGTTGCGTATTTAGGCTCTCATTGACGTAAAAACCTTGGCCAGCTGTTTGCCTGTTATATGTTTTTGTTTAACGAAATGGAAGTGATATGCCAGATTACCATACATTTATCTCCTCGATTCAGAACAAAAACTCTTCTGTGACTGACATATGCAAGGGAAGTACCAAATGATTCTTTACATTACACATGAACAGATTTGTTCAAAGGTCTTTTTTCCTTTCCAATTTCCGAACAAATGAGTCATTTATTGTGTAACGTGATCATTTTTGTCCTATTGGTCTAGTGATTTGAGATCTTGGCTGCTGAGTCAAAGGATTTGGCTTCGATTTAAATCTAGGACTAATTTTGAAATATATTATACTGCCTCGGAAGCGAACTGATGGCGTTTGCGACTGCTGTACTAGAGGTCTTAGGTTTGATTTCTGGGTGGGGCTAAATATTTGTAAGATTATTTATTTTATTAGTTTTTATTTCAGTAGTTTGATTATCATAGTACAGAATCTGTTTAATTTGGGTATTGTATAATAATAAGTTTTGTATTTGGTATATTGCGTTACTTTATACTGTAATTATTGGAGTAGAAAGAAAAAAAATATTATGAAATTTAAACTATATTTTACTCTACAATCGCTGCAACATCCTAACTCTTTTAGGTGCTAGTTAGTATTCAACAAACTAAATAATATAATAACTAATTAATTTATTATATATTACGGTTGACTGGAAGAAATCGCCATGAGCGTAAAAACTGCCAATTGTTGTACATACTTTGTGACTGATTCTGTTGTACTATTTTACTTTGTATATACAATTAAAAAAATTAAGAAATAAAACAAAACTATTATAAATAGCAACTAAAATCACTTTAAACTCTTACCTGTCAAGTTTGCTAATATTTTATTTTATTGAGAAATTAATTAAGTTTTCCTAACTATTTTTTTGGCTTTTACTACTACTACTTACTCTTCTTGGTTCTCACTAAAGTAAGCATGTATTCGTAATTAAACCATGGGAGAGCCACGCTTTGGCATGAATGTGCCGGCTCAACCGGAGAGATACCACGGCCTCACAGAAAGCCGGTCTGAAACATCGCGATCGCTGTGCTTCACCGAGTGCGTGAGGATATCGGACGCCTTTACCCCAACACCTCCTCCTTCTCCATCTCTCAGAAATAGGCAACACACTTGTGACGCTGCTAGTGTTGCGGGTATCATTGGGCGGCGGTAATTGCTTAAAAATATGTAAATAAGGGAAATATTAAATACAACAAAATATTATACTGTTCCTTCACATTTTCATACAAATTATACTGAATAAATCATGACATTTGATGTACCACAACCATGCTGCACTACTGAAATTCATTAGTAAATTGGAGGATTCACATATAAATATTTAGTTACGGTTCTAATACATTAGGCGGGAGACGGTTGTCTGAATAATGTATGAAAGGCGTGGGCTAAAAGCGCTAGCGAGGTGTTACCAATCCAATTGCGATAGAAACACTTGAGAACTATATCTTGAATTGCCTACGATGTGTGGGTTTAATGCTGCATAAGTTTATTCTACAAATAATAACCTACAGGGTCTTTTATCTTTAGATTGTTTGTACTATTGTAATGTTAAGTAGATAAGTAATAGGTTAACTGATTATGTATTTAAGAATTTAAAAAAAACACAAAGCAGTCGTGAGGACTGCCGACAGAAATGAAAACTCAAAACTATAAACACACAGCTATTTATAAAAAGAAGTTGATAATGATAACTATTACGTATTATTAGAATATACTAAATGCAGCGACACAACAGCGAAAAGCAGCTGACTGTATCTTTCTCGCTTCAGCACCCTCGGCGGTCCCGAGTTCACTCAAGCGGTCTGCTTTCCCTCCGTCTTACGTATTTTCGATCAGGTTAAGTATCCTGACGCGAGTTTAACATTTTTTAATCATCATAACAAAGTGCTAAACGAAGCTAAATAAGTTTTCACTTCAAAATATTAGCTGGAGTGATATCAATTGCTTACAAAAAACGACAAGTCAGCCTTTTTGTACTATTTTCAGATTATTTTGACCATTTGGAAAAAGTGGCTGGCAGCGGACAGATGCGAACTATCCAAGACTGGTATTGGGGGAGACCTTCGTTCAGCAGTGGAGGGTGATTGGTTGATAACTTTAAGTAAGGTAAGCAAAGAAAACGAAGTTGGAGATCTTTAGGTTTAATTTATCTATTATATTAGTTTTACAAGTTAAGGGTTTTCTTAATATTATGATTGTAGATTTGTTAGAAAATATTCTGCGTTCTAGTACAATCCTTCCCGTATGCCATATTGACATCTGTCAGAAAAGAGGACTGCACAGAGGCAGATATGGCCCTTATTTTAATTTATTTATTAGCATTATCAAAGATCTAGGTATTATAATTACCATTATGATACCTATGATAATGCCATAGGGGAAATTCGTCATGATTAAACTTTATTATTTAAAATAGTGGCATAAGAACAGATAAGTTTAATTCTAGAATGCGATTCAACTAGTTCCATCTAGTGCCGACAATCGAGAGATATTAAGTTCTAGTAGAAAATGTACATCTGAGTGAATCACTTTAAATTGTACATACTAATGGAAGTAAGTTTTGACTGCCTCTGTGGCGCAGTGGTAGCGAATGCGACTGCTGTGCAAGAGGTCTCGGGTTCGATTCCTGAGTCGGACCAAATGTTTGTATGATCCACAAATATTTGTTTCGGAGTTTGTAAACATTCTATGTATAATATGTATGTATTTACAAAAAAAAGTATTTGAGTATTAATATCGGTTATCTAGTACCCATAGTACAAGCTCTGCTTAGTTCGGGACTAGATGGCGTTGTGTGTTAAAATGTCTAAACATATTTATTTATTTATTATTATTATTAAAGTAAAATATTTTTGTTTCGCGGTCCTCTTACATCTTGCACCAAAATTTATTCATTCTGACTTTTACATAAGTTAAATAACATATAGGAGCACATTTACTTTCCGTAAATAAAACAAGAAGGCTCATGATTGTGATTGAAGGGTTTGCAAAGGGATTGAGTGAAGGAATCCATTCAAAGTTTTACAGATTGCTTCCTAATATCCGTAAGTAATGTCTATGATAAACTTTTGATTGTTGAAACGAAAAACATAATTTTGATGAAATTGGATTAAGGGTGTTTAGCAAGATATTAAAGGAATTTAAGTGAAAGGATGATATTTCTCTTTGATATGATGTTATTAAATTTTAATTGATTTTAAAAATATTCATATTGGTTGCTAGAGTATTAGAGACACTACATTTGGACTAAAGTTATGTTCCGTACTAATCTTAACTTTATATACTATCCCGTGGGAGAGCCACGCTTCGGTATGAATGGGTTGGCTCGACCGGAGTGATACCATGGCCTCACAGAAAACCGGTGTGAAACAGCGCCTACGCTGTGTTTCACCGAGTGAGTGAGGATACCGGAGGCCCATAATCCAAGCCTTCTCTTCATCCCCCTCCCCATCCCCCAAGGCCGGCAACACACTTGTGACGCCTCTGGTATTGCGGGTGTCCATGGACGGCGGTAATCGTTTACCATCAGGCGATACATCTGCTCGTTTGCCCCCTATACCATAAAAAAATATAAGCATGATTTTATTAGCTGTATTTGTAAGTAATTGTTTAAAATATTCTAATCTAAATATTAGCTACTTCTAATAGTCTTACGACAGTGATATTGTAATAATATTTTTTTATTAGATGGCAACTCGGCCCAATGTGTTAGTAACAACTTACTTTTTTCTAATATTAGTAACATAGAAAAGGAAAAAAATAATATTATACACTAATTTTAATCTGGCCTCACTAGGACTTTCATTGCCTGACGTAACCAAGATGCCTACATTCATTCCTGTAAGTAGCGAGTTGGTTTTTATGCGGATAATTGGGTAAAAGTCGTTTGTCAAACAACGATATTAAGCTCATCTTCTTCTAGCATAGGCCAAGTAGACACTGAAGAATTTTTAAAGAGTTTTATGCAACTTTTTATTTTGATGTATTATATTTGATAAAAATGATTTCATTGTCAAGGTATCAACATTATATGGAATTGAATATTATTTACTATTAAAACTACACAGAATATTTAGAATTTGGGACTCAAAATTGCTCTTAATTGTCGTAGGACTATTGCATTAGTACTTGTGTACTTAAACAACATTTTATAAGACTCTCAATGAAAACAAAGTTTCTGATTCAGTTTACTTAGAATATTTAAGATGCATTGTGTTTATATTTACGTCATATCCAAAACAATATGAACAAGAATGTCAGCTAACAAAGTTTTGATAATAGCGAAGTTGGTGTTAATGTTGTAGTGATAACGCTGACATTGTCTCGGCTAACAAAAGAGAACTTTTGGTAAGTTTAACCTAACAGACAAGATGGCGTCGGAAACAAAATGGCGGATTTGTATTTTGAGTTTTATTGAGACTAATGATAATACTTTTGTAGTTCATGTTTTGTAACAGTGTTAGAGTAAGTAATAAAGGTAAGATTTTGCGGCCAGAATTATTTATACTATTGTGGGACTATACATACTAATATTTTACATTTGAAAATAACTCTATCTATCTTTTAGGCTTTCACGTAAAACCACTCCACTGGTTTAAAAGAAATTTGACAAGGAGATACTTTAAAAGTGGAGGGTTTTCTTGAGAAAAGACATAAAACTCGCCAAAAACAGCGTTAAGTTTATATTAAAAATAAATAACAAAATCATAATTTTTGTATACATGATTACTTATGTATGCAATAGCAAAGTTAGCAATTAAAGAAAAACATCTTCCAATAATTGAAAATTAAAAAAGGATTATGAAAGTATTTCATTTTGAAAAAGGGCTGAAACTCTTACTCTGCTGGACTGATACTAACTAAAAAGAACTGGAACCAAAGAAACTGACTTGAAATGGAAAAAAATCGATCGAAATCGATCCATGCGTTTAAAAGCTACGATGCTACAGACAGATACACAATCACAGACATCGACGCTAAGCTTATAACATCTCTCCTTTCGCGTCGGGGGTTAAAAATAAGCATAAAAAACTTGTTATTATCATCAATACATCATTACAAGTATTATACTAAGGTACAGACATGATTAATATTATCCGAAATGTAATGAACATATCCTAGATAGACAGAAGCAATAAAGCAAATGAAACATTCATAAATAAATTTGGTTGAATGTGTAGCGTCGCAGTGAGACAACAGAACGTCCATAAATATTCAAGCGTGAGCTGTCTCTGTACCAACACTGACAGCATATGTAATGCTATTCTATGTGAGATTATGAAGCTATACGTTAATTAGTTTTATAACAGGCACTTTTAGGCGAATGTAAGTTTAATTATTTTCCTGAATATGTGTTTAATTGTACTAAGTTTTTACGGAATGAAAGTTGTTATTGACTATAGGTACTTGTATACTTGTATTGATTATGTATAATTGTCAATACTTTAGTTTTATCTTTAGGTTTTTTAGCTCGCAGCTCCGCTCAGGTGTCAGTTAGTAACTTAAGTCTTTTATCAAGATTCAGCGGTTCTTTATTATGAATTTTATCGAAATCGGTTCAATGGTGTAAAATTGTAATATATAGAGTGCCGGCAACGATCTAGTGACGCCTCTGGTAATGCGGGTGAGGTAATATCTTACCATCAGGCAATACCTCTGCTCCTTTGCCCCCTATACCATGAAAACGCTATTTCGAATTCATAATATGAGAAGAGATTGTTTTTCAATTTTATAACATGATTCTTAGTTTTAGTTACCCAATTAAGCAGTATACATATTCAAACATACTTCTGATCTTCGGCATACATCATAAGGGTTGAAAAGTAGGTTAATAATGTGTATTTAATGGCATCCAACTAGCTATAACTAAGGTTTGGTTAGAGAACATTAAATTTAATAACTTAAGAGAATATCATATTATTAGCTACTGTTTTGGCGAAGTTTATAATGATGCAGAAGCATAAATAGGCCGCCATGGTATGTGTCACCATGGTGCATTGATGCTTGTCTGCATTTGCAATGAGTATGATGACCACCGCTCTTGCTCTCATTCTGGTCATGCTAACTTTCAGTCAGAATAGAGTGACTTTGGCATGCCCATATATAAAAAAGCTCCTTCATATAGTGAATAATTTACAGAAAACATCATCGCCATCAGCCACATAGCAGTCCACTGCAATGTCTACTTGACATAGACCTCTCCCATGGAACGCGACTCTGGTCACGTGCAATGGGAGATGTTTATGTTCATGCTATGAGCGTACAATATCGTTTGAAAACATAAATCATTGCAAAATTACGATGTTGCACCCTTTGTTTTGTTTTGAAGAAGAAGAAGTGCCATTCCATAGTGAGTGACTAATGCTGCCTCTAAAGACCAATAACTCAATATATTTCATTCTCCCCCTTCGTTCCGCGCATTCATAATATAGAATAGTATTAAAACCGTTGAATGAGATGCCTCCTGTGATACAGTCCTAACTAGTTCAAATGTTACGGGACATTGACTTATGCAGACAAATAGACTATTCAAATAGCTTCTAGTGGAGCCGCTCTAGGCTTAAAGGTAAATGTAAGTTATATCTAACTGTGGTGACTTACACGTACAGTGCAACAAAAATATACTACAGCACCATCTACCGAAGATAAGACGAACGAGAAACTACCAATCCTGACTCGCACAATAGAAGTTCTCGCGCCGATTAGGATATAAATATCATCCCAGTCGGAGGATCATCCCTTTATGTTGGAGGGACATGACATACTGTCCTCCACATAATTAAATTTTTTTTTATATATTAGGTATTGTTAGTTTTGTTAAAATAGGCCTCTGGTTAACTCATTAACTCGCTCAAAAATAAAGAAAGGCTTTTGACACCAATATCTTTTAAAGCTATGAAGACATTCCACTTGAGTCTTTCCATATGTGTGCAATCACTTGTCTGTCCTGAAACATTCAGCTAGACGAGCCAAATTATGCCTATAATAATCAACGCTTGTATCCAAACCTATAGACAAACATATTCGAATATTACACTTCCATTTTACATTGAATCTATAGAACACACCTGCACAGCTGTGAGGTTCAGATCCGAACGCTAAATCCGATTGCATTTGCCTAATTCCCACCTACGCGTAGCTGGGATTATAACAGAATTGATAGCATTCGAAATAAGAGATTTACAAAATCGTATCGGCATTAACGATTTGCAGTTTTAGTTGATTTGTAATTTTTAACCATTTTACGCTCGAGGTGCTCATAGCCCAGTTGCACTCGGTGATTAGAAACAATCAGCGAGGGTAAGCAACGACGGCGCGGTCAGTACCTGGATGGGTGACCGCTGGTGGCATGTTACCATGAGCATCTCCGTGATTCGGCGGTCACGGTAAGCAGTCGGTCCCGGTTGTTATCATACGATAACAGTCGTGAAGCTTAGTTGGTGGCCTTCGGGCGGGTTAAAAACATCCAACGGTAAGATTACGTAGCCACAACGTTGTCTTGCCAGTCCCCAACCCGCACTTGGCCAGCGAGGGGACGTATGGCCTTAACCCTCTCCTGAGAGGAGACCCGAGCCCAGCAGTGGGACATTATGGGTTGATGATGATGATGAACTATTTTAGAATCCACTTCATTCTGTTACATTTATACTTTACTAATGTTATAAATGTCTAAGTAACGGTCTATGTCTGCCTGGCCGTTTATCTATCGGTTTGTTACGCTTTCATGGCTAACCCGCCTTATCGATTTAAAATAATCGGCATGGAAATATTTTGATTCTTGAAAAATGACATAGGGTTACCATTAGCGCGGTAACCGACACTCATGAAGGTGGAGCCGCGTGCAAAAATTTGTTTGCTATATGTTAAAAAAATTCCAGCTTTGAATTCGTGGCAATAAAAGGTACATTAACATTTATAACAATAAAACACCTGAAACGTGGGGCGCCCTCTGCCCAGATGACAGGACAACTTGCGTAAGAGGGCCTCTGACAACTCAATGCAAAAAGTAGTAGGTGTGCCTTGGATTAGATATATGTCCAGCTGCAGACTGCAGCGGGCTAATAACGATGATGATGAAATAATAACAAGTAGTTAAAAGAATGTTTCGTTGAAATTTATTGTGTTTTGTTACCTGTAAAATCAAAATTTATGTATACAGTGTAAAGTAAAACGATATAAATAAATCAACAAAACATAAAAATTAAAGCCTCAATCTCTGGCACTACTTGAGAAGAAATTACTATGATTTCCCGAGAGAGTTTATACATGACTACCATTGGAGCAATTCAATTAAAAACAATCGGTAAAATACGTTGAAAATGTTGCTGGGAACTAAATAATTAAGTGAAAGAAACCAAAGACTAAGGCTGTTATTGTCAGAAAAAACTTCAAAGATGGTTTGAGTCAATGTAGTATCGATAAACTTCAGAATAGATTGCACGCGATTCTTTAAGATATGCTACTTATGAACAACTGGAATGAAAGGATTCCTATATTTTAACCAACTTCAAAAAATGAGAAGCTACACAATTTGACTGAATATATTGATTTTGATGATTCTTTTTTTATTTGAAAGCTGGTGCTTCCCGTGATCCCTTTTCAATTGGTCCTAGTTTTTGCAGTCAGTTTTTTTTGTTAAATGTTTACTATGCTGCTCGTGGACTATCCATTTACTTATTCCAGTATGGAATAGGCGGACAAATGAGCAAACGTACCGCCTGATGGTAAGCGATTACCACTGGTCATGGACCTTTGTAATACTAGATGCATCACAATTGCGTGGCTAGCCTTTGGGATTCTGGCACTTCGGTATCATCACTCACTCAGTGAAAAATAGCGCAAGCGACGTTCCTCGTCTGTTCCCTGTGAGGCCGTGATATCACTCACACGGCCTATTCATGCCGAAACGTGGCTCTACCACGGTATGATTTGCACGTAATATGAGATATATATTGCAGAAAAAGATAGACATTCCAAATGTGATAACCAATGACATCAAGTTCTTTGATTTATATTTTACAATGTATATCTTCGTAGTGATCAAACATGAGAGATATTTAATACCAATTAGTATAGATAGATAAATATGGGTAAATTATTAAATACTGACTGATAAATAAATAAATAAATAAAGTGGTTTTAATCTAAATTTATGTAAAAATTACTAAAACGTTTAAATTATAAGTGCTATAAACTAAAAATAAGGTGTAAAAATAAGTATAATACCATTGGGCCTTAGGCATCATATCACAAAACATACTAACTTAACTAAAAAAGCAACTTAACGACCATTCTCGTAACCAGAAGGCCGGCATTTTATGATTAGCACTGAGAATTAGCATTGTCATTCAATGTGGCAATACTGCTAGTTTTGAGCAACGCTACCAGTAGGCGATGGTGTGGAGAAATTTTTGAAGGTTGTAGGTATACATTGTTTATATATACAAAGTTTTTTAAAAGCAAGACTTTAGGTTTAATTTTAAAATAGGTTTAAAGTTATAAATATTTACGAAATATTTGAAATTCAACTGGCTGGAATTCTAGTACATGTTAATTTATTGCCAAACTGATAAACGATTCCAAAAAACTGTAGTTATTTAGTTTAAAATAACTCCTACAAGTTAGTTCTATTTCAGAAAATTACAAGAAAATATTTTTCAAATGCAGAGATCGTGTAGTCTAATAAGCCCTGCGATTAAATGCAGATTTAAGTGTATCATACGTGGAAATTTGTCACCATATTTAGATCGCTCGGAGATTATCTGCATTATGTCGGTGGAATGATTTAACATCTAGATTAGCTATTAACCAAATTTTACTCGAAATAGTACTTTGGGTGGTTGTGTTAGTGATCCTGGAGTCATTTTTAGTTATAATGTGTATATAAGTGTGTTTTCAAGTTATAATAGAAAAGTTTAGTATGGTCGCTTTTATACTGTCTTGTCCAGTCGATTCGTAGGAAACATTGATTCTTATTTGCTTCGAATTTGTGTAAACTTTTAAGAATAGGCTAAGCTAAAGATGCATAATATTTGGATGACATTCGTTACCGTTAATATAAACTAAGTCCATGTATTCAAGTTATTTATTCATGGCCTCAGCCTCATGCAACAGGGCGCTCATAGCCCAGTTGCACTCGGTGATTAGAAACAATCATCGAGGGTAAGCAACGATGGCGCGGTCGGTACCTGGATGGGTGACCACTGGTGGCATGTTACCATGAGCGTCTCCGTGATTCGGAGGTCACGTTAAGCAGTCGGTCCCGGTTGTTATCATACGATAACAGTCTTGAAGCTTAGTAGGAGGCCTTCGGGCGGCTTAAAAAACATCCAACGGCAAGATATACGTAGCCATAACGTATTCTTGCCAGTCCCCAACCCGCACTTGGCCAGCGTGGGGACGTATGGCCTTAACCCTCTCCTGAGAGGAGACCCGAGCCCAGCAGTGGGACATTATGGGTTGTTGTTTGTTTGTTTCTTCATGGCCTCACAGAAAACCGATGTGAAATACCGCTTGCACTGCGTGAGTGAGGATACCGGAGGCCCAATCCCTCCTCCTCGGCAACGCACTCGTGACGCCACTGGTGTTGCGGGTGTCCATGGGCGACGGTAATCGCTTACCATCAGGCGATACGTATGCTCGTTGGCCCCCTATTCAGTTAAAAATAATAAAAATATTTATAAATATATTTAATTCATTGACAATTTATTACCATTGTATAACAACTTTTATAGTGAAAAAGAATTAATTTTTTTTATGATATCCAAGATGTACTTACTAAGTATAAATAAATAAATAAATAAATATGTTCAGATATTTTAACACACAACGGAATCTTGTCCCAAACTAAGCAGAGCTTGTACTAAGGGGACTAGAGAACTGTTATTAAATACTTATATTTTTTTCTTCTAAATACATACATTTTATACATAGAAAGCACCCAAATTTCGAAACAAATATGTGCAGATCATACAAACATTTGGTCCGACTCAGGAATCGAACCCGAGACTTCTTGCACAGCAGTTACATTCGCTACCCCTGCGGCAGAGGCAATCAAAGTATACTCATAGTATTAGATTTTATATGACAAGATAAAACTATATATATTTTATTGTTTAGGGGGATATCAGGCCTTTTGAGATAGAAGATTAAAACACAGTCAACTTTTTAGTTTAGCGTAACACTATCTTTATTCCTGTATAAAACATTTTCTGAAAGATTTCCCATTGTCATCACTACCAGTTTTACTAGAAAATCCAAAAGAACCTTGATTAGTCATGAACATAGCTTCTCAAAATCATACAGTCTTTCCATAAGTTAGCTGCTTTCAGGATTAATAAACTTCCGAACTATTATTGCCTTATGTTACAGAGATAAGAAATAAATTCCAAAGATCCCCAGATATGTCCATCTACTAAAACCCTATTGACATATTTTAAGACTGACCTACACATGTAAAATATCCCATATACATTCTAATGCTTTCCTTTTCCGTTTCTCAACTAAAAGTGAAATAAAAAACAACTTTATGATAGCCTGTTTATAGGTCGTCCTAGCTTCCTGGAAACTCGTAGAAAGCTTGTTGGAATATTTATTAACTTTGTTTACGTTTTGTAGTGCTTTGAATTCTCAAAGTATGTTTGGCTCAGGTACTAGCCAACTTTAACGATGTATTCTAATAAAGAATGGTTGTAAATTAATTTAGAAGACCTTTACTGATTTAAAACTCAGAAACTTTAGACATTATAGGGTATTTTGGTCAAATTTATAACCATATTTGAGAAAAAATAAAATCTAAGGTGAAAAAGTTACTGAGGTATAAATATATCACTAAATAAAAATGTATTCCAGATTAAAAGGTGTCGGGTTCGATTCCCGGGTTGGACTGCTGTTGGGTTTATCTTACAGAAATTCTTAATAGAAGCCCGGAGTAGGTATATGGTGATGTTTCTCCCAGTTTGAGCTATAGTGCGATAAATATCACGAGCACGTTAAGCCGTCGGTCCCGGTTGTCATGAATATCTATGGAAATCGTTATTGGGAAGTCCGTGCCCTCAAATATACTGACAACTAGTTCACCCTCAGGGTTGCGGAGGTCCGATGCCAGTCGCTCCTTAAAAAAACTGATATTCAGGTAAAACTGGCTACAATAGTTGTCGACCCCAAATCTTGGGGATAACAAAGGCTAGGAAAATGATGATGTTGTTTTTAACTCCGTAAATAAATTTTCTCTAACTGTTAGTAAAGGCTTTGAAAGAATCTTCAGCAATATACTAACTATCAATAACAATGAGTGTATTTAAAATGCCAAAGTTCGTAATGATTACCACTATCTCTAAAACCCCGTAAGTAATAAGTTGATTAACAACTCTTGGACCTTAATAATAGGACAAAGGGTTCAGAATCCTGTAATCATAGTCATCTGACAGCAATCTGTTCTGATCAAGTTGTTGACACACCCATATCGATCTATACCCTTTCTTCAATTTTCCATAGTACCATTCTTTTAACACAGTTCCAATTTTACCATTCTATAATTCTCCTATCGTACAGTTGACGATTGTAAATATACCCCGTATTATATAAGTGAAATTAAAATACCATACTTAGTAAATATTAAGTAAGAACACCTTTGCGTACCCGTTCAGGAATACAAAAGCGAGTTTTAAGATGTTCTAAAAATAAAAATGTTTTATGGAGTTCATGCCTATATCCAGCTTTAGACTGCAACCGCCTTAGTATAATAATGAAAAAATGTAGTTAAATATTTTTTCTTCTTTCATTTATTTTCTAAAACAAAAATTAAAGCTTTCACATTATAAAGAAATGAATATAACAAACAGTCAATAATATTACGTAAAGAAATACTATTATATTCAAACAGCGTTCATATGTGCAACGAAGCCATTATCCGAAACTGAGGGATTACGCCAAATCTGGGCCGCAGACGACGGCACAAAGCCCTGAATTTATTGTTTGCTAGACCACATTGCTTCCTTATATGTTTTTCTACAAATTTGGTGTATTTTAGTGCATAAAATATCCAACTTTGCAGATACGGAGGAACTTTTAAACTCATTTTATCTTCCATATAAGTTAAATATATATAATTACGCGAAGTTGTATATACGTACATTTGTTTGAATAGTCTAAATTTCGCATTTATGTAACACTTTTAAACGCTAATCCACCCTAAAGTTTATTTTTCGTGATTATTTCAACCTTTTTAAAACATATGTGAAGTAACACCCAAACGTTTATTCATTTTTTTGAGAATGGAAATACTGGGTTCTTATTTTTTTCAAAAATATATGATTTTGTTATATTTGTTTCTTTGAAACTCAGTGCTTCAGTGAGGCATCATAATTTGAAAAAAAAGTCCTCTATTTTTAAAAATTGCATGCCCACAGTTGCTGCTATTATTCATTTTAATTTTATCGTATCAAACAGCTTAATGCATCTATGTAACTTCTCCTGATAAAAGAGTAATTTCCAAACTGTAACAATGTTCCTAAGTATTTCCACTATCTCTTTCTTGCAACCAATTTGTCCAAACTAACAGCAAGTTCTTTTTTGCCCATACTAGATCCAATTTGTAGAGCAAGCAAGTAATTTTAGGCGCAGATTCATGGTGTGCTTTTGCTAAGTGAGCAAAATAAATTGGATAGCGTATTGCATATTTCTTGAAAACAATGCAATATTAGTTCTAGATTCAAAGGGTTTTATTATATTTTCATTGTGTTTCGTAAAAATGAGGAAAATTTAGAAACTTGCGAGATTATCTCACGTGGGTTAGTTTTAAAACGATGAAATTTTATGACACCAATTCAGTCCTTAAATAACGCCTTTAGAGGTGAACTCTCCAAAACTATTTTTTGAGTAGATGTTTACAACAAAACAAGCATCAACTGTTCAAATTACAGGTCTAAAAGTAAAGAATTACAACTAAAAAATGGTTTAAAAATAACAGCGAAATGTTACATTTTATTTTGATGTTATAATAAGTGTTAGTAATAACGTCATTAAGCTTATCCTAACTTAGCAAGATAATGTTTCACTGATTGGCCCGGTGCCGGGTTTGGCCGAGGAAATCCGGTAAGAGCCGGTTTAAGCCTTATGCTTTAGAACATAAATTTGAATTCCAGAAAATTTAGGATAAATAGCTGAAACTATAAACTAGAGTTAGTAAATTTTATGAATTTATCATGACTTCAACAGAGTCGTAAGCTAGATATCTTTAATTATTCTAAAATACGTAATACAATCCTCTTATCACTGCTTAAATTTCAACATCATGCGGCAATCACCATAAAGAAAATATAGCTTACGGAGAACGGCCGACGTCTGACTGTAAAAAAACAGTAATTTCTTAATAGTTATCACAATGGCGTCTTATAAATTCTGAGTTAAAATGAATCCAAGAAGAAAATAATTAGGCGTAGATTAAAAAAGAATTTTTAAATATCCCACTTTAATTCAAAATATACTTTAACATAACATCACCATTAACTGTTGAACGAAGGTCTCCCCCAAAGAGCACCAAATTTCCGTATCTTGGCCAATCTGCATAATCAGCTGCGGGCACTTTCTTGAAATCATCGGTGCATAGTAAATACATACTATATATACATACCTACTATAGGCACTTATATCACGTGATTAACTAGCTATGGTTAATAGTAGGTATTATGCGTTTTATTCAGTCAATTTTTACACATATCAAACCACCTTCTCCCCACCGCATTACCGTTCTTGTTTTCACTATTTTCCTCGCAATTTTACGTTTTTTTCCCATAAGCACCTTAATTGTGACTTAACGAAAATATGAAAAAGAAAATTGCTGAATCGGTCGATCAATCGTCCTCGAGTTTTGCGCTTAGCAACACAATTTTATTTATGAAGATTATTTATTTAAATAATCAACTTTCTGACAAAAATTTATTTTACCACAAAACAAAACAATTTACACAAATAGAATCAACTGAAGTGTTTGTTATTCACTTGGTAACTACTATCGAAATCCGTATCTTACAGGATTTTATTAGATTTATGCAGTTCAAAAACCGGCTTTAGTCTGAGACGTAGAAAATGCAAATACGGACTTTAAGGTAGATCAAGGGGAGAAATGGTGAAGTTTTATGTTGATCTCTTAAATACTTATTCTTTTTGGTTTCACTAATAAAATTAGGGAACTGTGGGAAAATCTAAGCTTTGAAAAGTCGTAAAATGTATGAAGAAAGCGTAGTAAAATCTAGAACAAGAGTATCCGTTCGATCGATCGAGCCAAAAAAGGGTAATAATTTTGGCAGTCTATGCATGTTTTTATGTTCCACTACAGCATCTTAGCTACTAAACTGATTTAAATGAATGTGGCGTTACTAGATACGCAAAAATTACTTCAGTGACATAGGCTATGTAAATGTTATCAAAAAAATTACGTACTTAGGTTATACTTTTTAAACGTTTTCCTATTCTATCTGTATTTATGCATTTTAAAATTCACAATTTATTTTCCATCCCTCGCTTTTCTTTCCATCACAGGGTTGGCAGTAAAAAATTGCTTCCTAGCGCTGTGGACACCACTTGTACCTCCTTAGTTTTAAGTCATTTTGTAATTTATATGGTATACAAATATATAAGTATATTGTAGTTTTCTCTTTAAGAAAACGATTTTCATATTTAGCCTACAGTTTAAGATTTTTGTTAACTTCAAGTGTAGCGTTATGTTGTAATACTTTGTAATTAGTTATGTCGTCTAAAAACTATTGAAACAAACATCGCTTGGTTATTACTTCCTAATAATAAGTAATAGTAGTAAAATAGTTTTCTCGCGACCAAAATGACGTAAGTGGGAGAGCCACGCTTCGGCACGAATGGACCGGTTCTACCGAAGTGATACCATTGCTTCACAGAAAACCAGTATGAACCAGAGTAATCGCTTACCATCAGGCGATACGTCTGCTCGTCCGCCTAGGCGGAATAAAGCAAGGAGAAATTCTTAGTGCTTACATGTTTCGTTCAACATTGCTATAGGTGCGTAACATACAAAAGCGAGGTAGCTTGTGGCATGATGCAAACTCCCGTCGCAAGTCAGAGCTGACATACACTTTTTATCATTAAAAACTTTATCATATACTTCAATATAATTCTAGCCACAGTCTTGTTTATGAGTTCAACAAAGAGTCAAATTTTCAGGGTAGTGACTTTTATATCAAACACAACTCGGTACAACTTTGTAAGAGGATTGGTGACCGCAAGGAAACGTTTGTATGTTGTTGTTGTTTGTATCATATTTGAGAATTCTGTTTTTGTTAGTGGCAGTTAGCAACCTAGTTTTGGCTTTTGCAATTTAAAAGTAAGAAAAATAATGTATTAAGGCAATTAAAAAAACAATCTCGGGTTTTATGTACTTTTAGTACATATAGTTCTGTGCTGGATATATATACATACGTATAGTATGTAAATATATCGACGATGGAAAGGCATAATGTATTAACTGCCATTTTAGGCGATATTGAGTTATAGTACATACCGTTGGATTCGGATCACGAGCTTTTTCGGATGGTTTCAGCTCAATCTGATGGCTTTTGTGATCGTTAATACACCATGAATTTGATAATTTTCATATTTTTTCGTGTTTCAACTCCATGGTAAATGGTGAATTTTGTCATTTAAACACTTCTTAAATAAAAAAATACTTTATGCTACTTTGCCTTATTAAATTTTTACCAACTATTATTGTTGAAACAATTTACAAAGTTTCTATAATACCATTGTTGGATTTGATATATTCTTTTTTTAAAAAACAACTCCCGTTTTAGGAATATACATTCCTGTGTCACAGGGATCTTTACAAACATACATGAAATGGACACAAAGTACACCCAGACTTAGAACAACAATTTATGGATTACACAAAGTTTTGTCCCATGTAGGATATGAACCCACAACACTTAGCGCAGTGGGAAGCGGTGTGGCGACCACTGAAACCACTAGGCCAACCGTGTAGGCGATATTATCCCCAACTTGATTCTACTTCAACAATGGAGCTTAAACGTTTTACTCCTATTTTAAATTTTAGTCATTGTAAGTTAATACATTTTGCTCTGATTAGAAATGTTAGCCATTGTAAAGCAATACATTTTGCTCTGATTTAAAATGGTAAGTTAATACATTTTATTTACACTCTAAAATACTATTGTTTACCAGATAATAAATTTTACCTATCTAAAAGAAATTGACATAATGCGTTGAGTCACTGCTGTTTTATTTTCTAAAATAATTACGTACAAAGATGCGGTAAACATCCACTTTTGCCAATTTTAATAACATTTTTGTTCCGTTAGTATGTACATACATACACATACATGTTATTACCTAATAAGAACTATAGGATAAGCTTTAGCTATCTACCGGGCATCTATTTCATATATTTAATTAACTTTATTTACATATTTCAAACTATTTACATTTTAAAGATGTGCCGTGTTGTTAATTGGCTTGTTAATAATTCGTTGAACCTTCTGTACATGCAGAGGTAGCGAAGGCAGTTCTCCCGCTTAAATCTGGTTAATCTCCAGGCCTCAGCTTCATGACTGCGGCAATGCTAATAGCCGACATAAATTTCGCTGTCGAGGTACGACACCTTTAATAAAGAAGATCTCCCAGATGACTGGAACAAAGAGCCTCTTATAACTGTGCCCAAAAAAGGTGAATTAAGCCATGGCAGCAACTGAAGAGGTATCCTTTTGCTCTCGGTACCTTCCAAGGTGTCCTGTAAGATCTCTTGAACAGACTATCGCGGCTATTAAATCGTTTCTGCGCAAAGAGCAGGCAGGCTTCCGCGCGAATCTTTCGTGTGTCGTCCAGTTCAACACTTTGCATATCATTCTCGAACAGGCATCAGAATGGCAAAGAGAGGTCTATCCTACCTTTATAGACTTTGAAAAAGCCTTTGATGTGCTGAGATGGAATAGTCGAAGATCATCAACCTAATAAAAGTCACCTACAGGAAGTATTCTTATAAAGTAACGAACAGTGGCGTAATATCTCAACACATCGAGGTACATGCGGGTGTTCGACAGGCCTGCATACTGTCGCCTCTCCTATTTTTGATCGTTCTCGACGGGATTATGCATTTCATACATCACAATAAGGTGGTATAAAAAAGGGATGATGATGATGATGATGACCAGCGTCCTAGAAGATATGGACTACGCAGATGACCTATGTCGAGAGGTGAGCTTAACTGGGCTTATAATTACCACGCGGAGGACCCAAGAGATGCAATCTGGTATTGAGAATAACACACCATTACGAATTGGTGCATAGGGTGAGGGGTATGTCCACTAGTTTACATACCTCGGAATCATCGTGTCAGAGAGTGAGAGAACCGAAGAGGACATCACTTCGCGCATCGCCAAAGCTCGAGGAAACTTCGCATAATTGCGACCCGTGTGGCAGTTACGGAAATTGACACTTAACGTAAAGCTAAAGATATTCCTTTACTATATATGTGGAACGTCACCAAGGATATCTCGCATCGGCTCCAGGTCCTTGTAAACCGCTGTCTTTGTTGAATTTTTGGTATTTACTGGCCTGAGAAAATTTCCAACGAATACCTCATGGAGAGCTGCCGTGAAACGCCGATCGGCCAACAAATCAAGCATCGCAAGTGAAACTTAATTGGTCAAACACTTTGAAGAGGTTTTGATCATATCATTGAACAAGCGCTCGATTGAAATCCGCAAGGAAAACGGAAATGTGGCCCTCCTAAACAGACCTGGTGACACACAGTTTCGTGAGGCAGAGAAGGTCGGGAAGACGTGGAGTGAGATGAAATGCGAAGCCCACGACAGAACGCAATGGCGAATTGTTGTGGATGCCCTCTGCCCCATCTAGGGGACATAGGGTCTTAAGTCAAGTAAGTAGTGTTGTAAATTAAGCTTTAGTTCATTTAAATTTGTGATATAATGGATAATAACACAAAATATTTATAACAGTCTAAAATTTATATCTTAAGACTTACCCTCTTGGTTTGGTCTTCGATGTAGAAACCTGTGAACAAATCAATTTTTTTTTTAATTTTATAACATAAGATACTTTTTATGAGTAACTACAGTTAAGTAGATGAGGTAGAAAATTAAATTTACAATCGATCAAAACTGGTATTCACTGGTAAAAGTGACTGACCCTAAATAATCTTGGGAGTAGTAAAGTCTAGATTAAAAGGAAGAACCATATGTTCTATCCATACTAATGTACTAATATGATTAATTCGAAAGTAGCCCTACGAGTATCCTATACGTAAATATTTTAATTTTTAATTAAGATTTGGGATATTCTTTATCACGATAACCGATAAACACAATTTGTATAAAAAACTAGCATCATCATCTTACACATAATTAAAGGTTTCTAAATGCCCACTTAAAATAAATAAATTACAACCACTGACTTTGGAACCTTTGGAACCAAATATTTACCGATCGATATCTCAAAGCCAAGTCCTATCTCTGTTTATAAGGCGAAATCCTCTGTATCGCTGGGAACACGTTAAGCCTTCCGCCATGTTTGCCAATACAAATATTCATGAGCACAACTCTATTCTCCAATGCATTTTTGTCTAGACTCCAAATGACACAAAACAATAACTGACAATAGATGTAATGTATTTTCTAACTATTATATTAAATACTAGCTAACCCGTGGAATTTTGACGGCTTTCTGCAACATTTTTCCATAAATTCTCATAACTAAACTCTCTGATGTCCAGAGCGATATCAAAATTAAATGAACTATTCTTAAAATAAATATAAATAGCCATTCACATTTTGTATAAAATTTATTTTGATTTAAAACAGCTTAAATAGTATATGAAAATAAAATTATTCTTCATCATCATATATTGGATTACTGAATAAGATTATGAAGAACAGATTTAGTAAGCGTGAATACGTGGCCTGTGTGTGTACAGTTCAAGGAGACAGTATAGAAAATATCATCTATGCATATGTCAGATTTATAAGTCAGCAACCTTTATCTGTTATATAAGGTTTTAATAATGACAGAAAAATATTTGCAACTTAATCAGAAATAAGTAAAGTCGGTCATAAGTTCATTTATTTATTTTGACATATTCCACAATATGATAAAGGATTAAATTGTAAATGAACCAAACCAGTGTGATATTTATCATCATCATCGTCATCATCAGCCTATCGCAGTCCACTGCTGGACATAGGCCTTTCCAATTTCACGCCACTTAGTTCGATCTATGGCTTCTCGCATCCAGCTCCTGCGAGCCGTCTTGCGCAAATCATCGCTCCACCTGGCCTGTGGACGTCCTACACTACGTTTGCCGAGACGCGGTCTCCACTCAAGAACTCGATACAGAAGAAAATAAGTCACCAATTATTATCAACCCACACTTGAAACTGCTTGCACACTTGAGCATTTAAAACGCATCATAGAATAAAAGCAAGCTTAAATTATATTTGAGAAAGTTCTGAAGACCGGTAATAGACTTTGCGTAGTTCAAGTGATGTGGCTTTTAGCTGTTCGTTTAGAAGTAAACATCTTCTGTATTTTAAAAATTACGAAACCTATTTTAAAATAATTACGTTTTTAATCGACTTCAATAGAAGATGAGGTTATGAATTCATTTTTATTTTTCTAGTTCAATCAAACTACTACGAATGCGATCTATTACTGTTTTAATATAAACGTATTTATTAAGCGTAGCACTTACTGTAGTTTTTCATTAAAATTTGTTATGATTGTTTAATGCTTTCTCTTATATTGCTTGAAGTCGACTTCATTCATTTTTAAAAAATATATACTTTGCAAAGTTATTCACGGAGCAGTTACTATTGCATATTTAACCAATCTATTTTAGTATCTATATAGAACTTACATGGAAACTAATAACCCATCTAACTCGTAAGAGAAATTGAACATTACCTTCATTCGAGCAGCTTCCTGACGTTTCAATTAAGGTGTCGAAGTGCAGTTTCTATGGCTCGATGTTCAAGAAAATAGCAACAGAATTCCAACATTCGTAATTTTAACGCTGATAATTACGATACGAGATATTCACCTTTGGAATTTACGTAATTACGTTTCAAGGAATCATGTTATCTGCTGATTTTATCTGACATTGATCTCCTTCCCTATTTTATAAGTTTGGGATATAGATCAATATACTTCTAGAAACAGAATCACCGGGAGAATGATTCCTGCATGTCTTACAAAGTTGCCTTCTAACGACTAGTTATAGGCGTATAAATAAGTTTTATTCAAATTTCCATATGCATTTTGAACCCGGGACTGAAATAATTTCACTTCTGTTATACATATACATTAATACAGATACATACGCTCTTTTAATTCGAATACGAAATCGTTCATATAATATCGTATTAGTTTTATTTCACTTCACATTCCCATTGTAATATTGAAACTACTTCCCCGAAAATCATTGAAAAATAAAACATAGCCTGGTATATCTTAAGTTCAATATTGAATTTTGTCGGCTCATTGAAAATTGTGTGTACAATTTTTCAAACGTTTACCGAGATAAAGAAATCATAACCGTAAAATACTAATGCTAAAGTTGAAATTCAATAGTTAACCTAGGCTTTAAGTGTTTTAAAAATATCAAGGTGAAATGAAACTTGTACACATTAATATACGGTTTAAAGTACAACTTACTTGAGAGAATACTTTGCACCCGTTACGTCAACATTGGCTGAGTCATGTGAGCTGGAAACAACCAACGCATCTGAAAACAAAAAACATACTGTTGAATATAAATAGTAGGATTAAGAAGGCTTTAGAGCCTTAATAAGGCTTGGGATTGTTACGTTTTTATTCAATCGAATATTTTTGAAGTGAAAACTTGTTTAGCCGCATTGAGCACTTTTTGGCAGGAGAAAATCTTATGAGTTCGCGTTACCGCGTCACTGACATGCTGACGTCATAAAATTTCACTATGCGCGTTGAGCACTTTTTCGGTTCGCGTCACTGACATGATAATGTTTGATGTTGATAATTTTAGTTAAAAAAATATGATTTTTTTTATTTTACACTTTAATTTTACAAATAAACTTTTAAGTCATAAGTTTTCACTTGTATTGGCAGTCCTTATGACTGCTATTTATTAACTTTTCTTACAAAATGAAAGTAGAGATTAAAATATATTTTTCTGATTATAATTTTACGTATAAATAAAATGTATAATAATAATTCTAAGGCAAGTCTGAGAGCGTGTAAGGTTGGCTTGCCATTCATCCCTGTATATGCTGATGACCTATTTTATTTTATTTAATAAGGACGTATGTTTTTATTAATGTATATATATATATAACACGACACGGTTGTCCTAGTGGTTTCAGTGTTCGCGACACCGCTTCCTACTGGGCCAAGTGTTGTGGGTTGAAATCCCACATAGGACAACACTTTGTGTGATCTATAAATTGTTGTTCTAAGTCTGGGTGTACTTTGTGTCCGTTTCATGTATGTTTGTAAAGATCACAGTGACACAGGAATGTATATTATTCTTCCTTATATATATATTCTTCCTTTCCTATCTAAGGTGCTTGAGGCGTGCGTCTATAAACAATTCTCACAATTTATTCACAGAAATCAGTTATTGAGCCCCATGCAATCCGGCTTTAGGCCCGGTCACAGCACAGTTACCGCTCTCCTTAAAGTGACTGGCGATATTCGGAGGGGCATGGAAGACACCAAAGTTACAGTACTGGTGTTAGTTGACTTCTCTAATGCCTTCAATACCGTCAGTCACGAAATCCTTCTGTCTATCCTTAAATATCTTATGGTACCCTCTGAGGCACTGGAATGGTAATCCACTTATCTTCAGGGGCGGCAGCAGTGTATTCGTGCTGATGACTCGACATCGAGTTGGTGCAACTTACACGCTGGCGTTCCTCAAGGCGGCATTCTATCTCCCCTCTTATTCTCAATATTCATTAACCTCATTACTCAACAGCTTCGGAGTGCGTATCA